>JANAVB010024400.1:18049920-18080881 GCA_029216955.1 Iris pallida | reverse complement strand
CTAAAAATGTGTCACAACCCGCACCCAGTATAAGGGTACAAGCGTAACTATGCCCAGCCTACGCCATGGAATCGGTGGTAGAACGCTGTTCTAGGTCACTATCTAAACTAACTCACGCAATTATATAATGTACTTGTCTTAAATCCCAACTCCGAACAGAGGATAAGTACAGAAATAATATAACTCAATCACAGTCTAAGTACGATAGGATAACATAGAATTTTATAACTAAAAGAAACAATAAGGACTACTAAATTATAGTATCTCAAAACAACTCAAAATAAGTCAACTCTCAAATTATTACAATTCAAGTTCCAGTAAAGAAATCTAAAATAGTCTACTAAACTAATCTCCCGATCACTCCTGAGAGTCGGGGCCAAAGATAGCTAATCCCTTTCCAGATCCATAGTAAGTAGGACATGCATCCTCAGGGCTAACATCTGTAATATTTCAACAGGTCCAGTAAGGACAGGAACGATACATCTCATCAAGTAAATCCAAGTAAATGACGAAAACTATAAAACAATTATAGACAATTATATTGATGAAGCATGGGAATTTGAGACAGTTTAAGATGTAAATATATAGTAAAAGAACAAGGAAAGTAAAAGCTGTGAAATAGAATACCATGTCAATGAAGTCTGTAAATAAAAGCTAGCTAAACTAGAATAATGTGATATAAGTCCAGTGGTACAATATATGTCAAGTGTGATTCCATTCAATGATCCAAGTAGGATGATTCTTGTAATGGTTCTTGTGATGATTATAGTAAAGATTCTTGTGGTGATTCTAGTAAAGATTCTAGACAATACTCACAATGTGTTTTAAAATATAGAGATTGACATGTAAATGGCTAGGGGTAATCCGACACATCACACACTGGCCAAGTGTGGGATGGCTATCATTCCTATATAATTCACAGGGAGGTGGTTCGAGTATTTAGGAATGTTTACATGTCTACTCAAGTATTTTCCCGCCCGACAAATATGAGTGAATCCATAACACGATACGTAAATCGAGAATAAATCTAGCCAGAACATGAAGGTGCTTGTAGGAGATTCTTGTAGTGGTTCTTGTAATAGAGACTAGACAAGTAAGGTTTGTGTGTCGTATACATGAATTCCAGAAAATATTAATTCGTGTTTGTAACCGAGAATCAAATAGAACTGACTAAAACTGAAATATAGAATTCGACAAGTAAATGAAAGAACTATCAGAGAATATACTAGCCTGACAATCTGAGCTGCTGATGAGAATGTGTAACTGAACTGGAGTGATAAACCTATTTAAGGTAACCACAAGTCAAACATGGTCTAACATATTATAAGAAAGGGCTACAATGTAATTCTACATGCTTCTAAGTCCTTCTAGGTTAAAGTCAACCTTGGTCAACTTTGGTCAAACCTGGTCAACTCTGGTCAATACTAAGTCAACTAGTCCGTTTACTAATTTTTTGGTCACACACAAGTTTACAAGTCATTCCGAGTTCGTTTTGAGTCAATTTGGAACAAGTTTGACCGGAAGTTGACTTTTGTCAACTTGGTCAACTTGTCGGTCAACTCGACTAAACTAGGCTCATTGGGTCGATCCAAGAGCCAATGGTTTAAGCAAAGGGTCAAGAGAGCTGCGTACGCTCAAAAGTCACGCACGCATGAGGGCTGCGTACGTTCAAAAGTCACGCATGCTGGAGCTGCGTACGAACAAAAGTCACGCACGCATGAGCTGCGTACGAACAAAAGTCACGCACGCAGGAGAGCTGCATACGTGAAAAGTCACGCACGTAGGAGAGCGGCATACGTGAAAAGTCATGCATGCCAGAGAGCGGCATACGTGAAAAGTCATGCACGCCAGAGAGCGATATACGTGAAAAGTCACGCACGCCAGAGAGCGGCATACGTGAAAAGTCACGCACGCCAGAGAGCGGTATACGTGAAAAGTCACGCACGCCAGAGAGCAGAATACGTGAAAAGTCATGCACGCCAGAGAGCGGCATACGTGGAAAGTCACGCACGCCAGAGAGCGGCATACGTGAAAAGTCACGCACGCCAGAGAGCGGCATACGTAGTCACGCACGCCAGAGAGCGGCATACGTGAAAATTCACGCACGCCAGAGAGCGGCATACGTGAAAATTCACGTACGCCAGAGAGCTGCGTACGTGCAAAAGCACGCAAGCAGAGAGCTGCGTACGTATAAAAACACGCACGCAGGGTCTGGGTCTTCTCCATGGCTGAAAAGAAGCTCCAATGGCTCCAAAACTTCAAGGCATCACAACTTGGCCATCCGGACTCCGAATCCAGATTTTCAAAGTTCTAACCAGGATAGAATTAAACTCTCTTCCACATGGAAATATCAAAACCCATAAAAATCTAACTTAAATAGATCAAAACCATATAAAACCAAAAATAGAGAAAACTTAGATCTAGGACAAAAGAGACTCCAAATCACAAAATACTAAGTTCTAATATTGATTACCATGTCCTAATCTAGCAAATGGACAAATAAAAGAGGGTTCTCATGTGGTGGCAAGGTGCACTTGCCTATGGTGGGTGTTGTGTTGAGGAAGGAGAAGAGTGTTGTGTAGAGAAAGGAGAAGAAGAAATTAATGGAGGTTTATGAGGAGAGAGAAAAAGTTGGTAGAGTTTTAAAGAGGGTAGGATGTGGTATGTTGAGGGTGGAGCATAGGCTAAGGTGATCCAATACATATTAAACCAAACCAAACCAACCCAATCCAAACCAATTAAAACCGAGCTATGCTAAAACCCAAAATACGAGAAATACTAAAATTTCCACAAGTTAAGAAAAATAAAAATACATGCCAAAATCTAGATACGAGTATAAATATGAAATATTGGGAATACGGAAAGTGAGGGTGACAACTCTACCCACCTTAAAAGAATTCCGTCCTCAGAATTTAATCAAGGAGCTAGAGATTGTCACGACAAGTCACATTAAGCACAGGCAAGTTACACTAAGCAGTTCAATCATACAATCATACAATGCAAGCAAGGAAGGGAAAATATAAGGCATAAGAAAGACATTATACCTCACGAGCCAAACAGGTAGGGATATCGCGATCGGATGTCGTCCTCACGCTCCCACGTTGACTCACCTAGAGAGTGATGACCCTAAGCAACACGGACTAATTTAATAGTCTTGTTCTTGAGTGTCTTTTCCCTTCGGTCCAATATAGACACGGGCCTCTCCTCATACGAAAGGTTGGTACCAATAACCAATTCCGAATGGTCTAGGATGTGGCTCGGGTCCGGAATATATCGTCATAATTGGGACACATGGAATACATCATGCACCCCACTTAGCGACGACGGAAGAGCGAAATGATAGGATACATCTCCTACTCGCTCTAGAATATCGAACGGCCCTATATACCTAGGACTAAGCTTTCCCCGTACGCCGAAGCGAATGACGTCGCGGTTAGGCGAGATCCTAAGGAATACATGGTCGCCGACAGCAAATTCTAAGAGACGCCGGTGAGCATCGGCCCAATGGCGCTGGCGGTCCTCGGCAACTCGGAGGTGATCTCTGACCTTCCTGACCACTTCAACCGTCTGGGAAATCAATTCGGGTCCGAGCATCTGCCTCTCCCCGACATCGTTCCATGCTAGCGGGGATCTGCACTTCCTGCCATAAAGAGCCTCGAAGGGTGCCATCTGGATACTGGCCTGATAACTGTTGTTGTACGAGAATTCTACCAGGTGCAGATGATTCTCCCATGAACCACCGAAGTCAAGGGTACAGGATCTCAATATATCTTCAAGGGTCTGGATTGTGCGCTCTGACTGACCATCCGTCTGCAGGTGATAAGCTGAGCTGAATTGAAGTCGAGTCCCCAAACTCTTCTGCAAGCTGCGCCAAAAGTGTGATGTGAATCTTGAATCCCTGTCCGAGGTGATGCTGACTGGCACACCGTGAAGCCTGACGATCTGCCTGAGATACATCTCTGCTAACTGAATCGTCGACTGTCCAACTCTGAATGGGAGAAAGTGTGCCACCTTGGTAAGCCTGTCCACAATTACCCAAATAGCATCTCTGCCGGCCGAAGATCTGGGCAATCCGGTCACGAAATCCATGGTTATATGCTTCTATTTCCATTCTGGGATCGGTAAGGGTTGAAGAAGTCCAGCGGGCCTCTGATGTTCAGCTTTAACCTGTTGGCAAACCAAACACCGAGAGACAAACCGGGCTATCTCCCTCTTCATGCCATTCCACCAGAAATGCTGACGAATATCACGGTACATCTTCGTACCACCCAGATGAATAGAATATTGTGAACTGTGGGCTTCTGCCATGACTTCCTGTCTGATATCTCCACTGGGTACACAAAGATGAGTGCCGTGCCGAAGTGTACCGTCTTCATGGATACATAACTCTGGCCTTCTTCCTGCTTCACACTCTGCTCTGAGTCGCTGGATCTTGGAATCTGTTGACTGTGCCACCCGGATTCTCTCAACTATGCTGGACTGAACCTGTAGACTGGCCATCAATGCCACGCTGGTTGGAAGAACCACTTTAATTCCCATCTTCTGAAGATCTGCCAATAATTCTGGTTGCGCCGTCAGGAAATAAACTCTGGCTCTCCTGCTCAATGCATTTGCTACAACGTTAGACTTTCCGGGATGATACTGCAAATCCACATCATAGTCCACCAGTAGCTCGAGCCATCTTCTCTGCCACATATTAAGGTCCTTCTGGGTGAAATATACTTCAGGCTCTTATGATCAGTAAAGATCTCCACTCTATCTTCGTACAAGTAGTGTCTCCACAACTTCAAGGCAAACACTACCGCCGCCAATTCCAAGTCGTGGGTCGGGTAATTCTTCTCATGATCACGTAGTTGACGTGACGTATAAGATATTACCTTCCCATGTTGTATCAAAATACACCCCAATCCTCTGTCTGAAGCGTCGCAATAAACAGTGAATCCTCTGGTCCCATCTGGAAGGGTGAGAATGGGAGCCGTTATCAAACCTCGCTTCAACTTTTCAAATGATTCCTGACACTCTGCTGTCCAACAAACGGCACATCCTTGCGGGTCAACTGGGTCATCGGTGCTGAAATCCTTGTGAAATCTGAAACGAATCGCCGGTAGTAGCCGGCCAATCCAAGGAAGCTGCGAACCTCTGCCACTGAGCTGGGTACCGGCCATGACTCGATAGCCACAATCTTCCGGGGATCCACTTCCACTCCTCCTCGGGTAATGATGTGACCCAAGTATGAAATGCGATCGAGCCAGAACTCGTATTTACTAAACTTGGCGTACAACTGATGCTCCCTAAGCGTCTGGAGGATGACTCTGAGATGCTGCTCATGCTCTGCTTCACTCTTGCTATAGACCAGGATGTCATCTAGGAACACGATCACAAATTGATCCAAGTAAGGCATAAAAATACGATTCATGAGGTCCATGAATACCGCCGACGCATTGGTCGCTCCAAAGGGCATAACAAGGAACTCCCAATGTCCATACCTCGATCTGAATGCTGTCTTCGGGATGTCCTGCTCTCTGACTCTGATCTGGTGGTATCCCGACCGCAAGTCGATCTTCAAAAACACCGAAGCCCCTCTGAGCTGATCAAACAAGTCATCTATCCTCGGAAGAGGGTATCTGTTCTTGATTGTCATCGAATTCAAGGTACGATAATCAACATATAGCCTGGACGTACCATCCTTCTTTTTTATAAGAAGCATCGGGGCTCTCCAAGGTGATCCACTTGCACGGATGAATTCCTTGGTCCTCAGTTCTTCAATCATCTTGTACAAAATCTCCAACTCTGAAGGCGCCATCCTGTAGACTCGCTCTGATACTGGTGCTGTCCCGGGAATCAAGTCTATAGTGAACTCAATCTCCCGTTCTGGCGACATCCCTGGAAGCTTCTCTGGAAAGACATCTGGAAACTCTTCAACTATCCGAGGTAACTGCACTGCTGCTACTACCATCCGCAATGCTGGAGAAGATGGCTCCACTGCGCCTCTAGAAAACAAAAACTCTGGCTCATCGGGGATACTAAAGACGACTTTGCCAATATGACAGTCTATCCTAGCATACTGGTTCCTCAACCAATCCATGCCTAGGACTACATCATAGTCTGCCATAGAAAACTCTATGAATCTAACGGGGAACTCCCTACCGCTAACTACGATCTGACACGAGGAAAACACTCGATCTACTCCCACAAGGCCATTACCAGTAAGTATATTGAGCCTCACTGATAATGACTCGGGCTCCAATCCTATCCGTGTCGCGAATCGTGCAGACATAAATGAATGCGATACACCAGAATCAAATAATACAGACACTGGAGAGGAGTTGACGAGAATAGTACCTGCCACAACCTCACCTGGTGTAACTTCTTCTTCCATAGCCATCATCATGGCCTGACCTTGTCCTCTGGCTGCTGGTCCCCTCTGCTCGAAACCTCTCTGCCTATTCTAGATCTGAACTTGGGCTTGTGCATACTGCTGGGGGTGCTGTTGCTGGAATGCCTGAGACTGAGGCGACAAGGGCCTCGAAGACTGATACTGCTGCTGCTGAGCTGGTACTGGGGCCGGTCCTCTCACCGAAGAGCTAGAAGGGTTGGATGCTGATGAACCACCCCTATTCGGGCAAGCCCCTATCCTGATCTGCTGCTCCACAAGCTAGGCACAATCCCTGTGCCCTGCGACAGTCTGCAACCATATGCCCTGGCTTACCGCAATGAGAACATCCCATCGCGGAAGTCTGCTTCTGCTTCTGCTGCTGCGGGTACGTCGGGGTCGAATGCTGAACCGACGTTACTGAGGCCGCTCGCCTTAGAGTTCCAATGGTCAATCCCCTAGCTGCCGGGGCTGGAGCTGATGATTGGTGCATCTGACTGTGGGACCGCTTCCTACCTCCGGTCCTATCCATGATCCTCTGGGAGGTGTACTCATGCCTCCTAGCTGCTCTCAAGACTGAATCGAACGTCTGGTGTTCGAACTGCTCAACCGCCAACAAGATCTCTAAATGCAGTCCCTGCTGGAACTGCTGGGCCCTATCAAACTCGATCGCCACCAAGGTGGGGGCAAACCTACTGAGCCTAGAAAACTCCGATGCATAACTGTCGACTGTTCTGCCTCCTTACTTCAAGTTGGTAAATCTGGTCTGTAAGTCGTACCGAGCCACAGCATCGAAATACTTCGTCTAGAATCTCTCTCTAAACACTGCCCAAGCAAGGTGCCACTAATCCCATGGCTTGCGCCGCCCACCAACTGTGAGCCAAGTCCAACAACTGCAGCAGGCGTACCACCACCACCTTCTCATTCTCGGGTGTCCTAGCTGCTTCCAGAATCACCTCGGTATCCTGAAGCCATGCATCCGCGGCAATCGCATCCTCGCTGTCGTCGAAGAAAGGAGGGTTCAATCGCTTGAAGCTGTTTGCCGCCTGGTTCCCTGGATGTCTGCCTCGGGTCAAAGCATCTTGAACTGTCTGGTGCAGGGCGTCGCTTCGACGGTCCTGGGAAGCTATCAAGGTTCTGATGAGGCCTACTAAGGTACCATCATCTGGCTCTGCGGGCTGGACGGGCCGAACTGGTGACTCTCCTCCAGTAGGTATCTGTAATGCCTGTTGTTCGTATTACGTATTTGGAATACGTATACGTATTTTATCTTGTATTTGCATATCTTCTTGGTTTGGCTTGGCTTGTTTACTCTCGGTTTGGGTTGGCTTGGTTCGGCCGGCCCAATGCTTGGTTCATCATGGGCCAAGGGTGGAACACCTTAGCCTATGCTTCTCCTTCATTTCTACCACAACCCCCTACCTACCACCACCCTTGATATTTATTTCCCCACCAACCTTCTCTTTCCTCCATAACTCTCATTTATTTCTTCTTCTTCTTCTTCCTTCCTCTCACAACCCCAACCATAGGCAAGTATAACTTGCTTCCACAAGAGAACTCCTTTTGATGGTTTCATTAGCTTCTCCTCATGATTCTAAACCACATTTGAACTTATCATTTTCCATTTTGAGGCTTTAATTCTTGTAGATCTAGAGTTTTGCTATTTTTGGATTTTTGGTGTTTTGATCTATCAAACTTGCTTGTTTTCAAGTTTTGATGGCTCCATGTTTTAGAGAATTTCATTCTACCCAATTTTGACCTTTGAAAAGTTGGATTCGGACTTGTTTTGACCAAGATTTGGACAATTGAAGCTTAGATTCAACTTTAGAGTTCTTGCTGTTCTTGCCATTTGGAGAAGACAGTGAACAGTGAGCTAGCTTTTTAGCTTACGCCACTGAGTTCGTACGCTGCTGTTTAGCGAGCGTTCGCTAGCTTTGTACGCTGCTGTTTAGCGAGCGTACGCTAGCCTTCGTACGCTGTTGTTTAGCGAGCGTACACTAGCCGTCGTACGTTGCTGTTTAGCGAGCGTACGCTAGCCTTCGTACGCCGCTGTTTAGCGAGCGTACGCTAGCCTTTGTACGCTGCTGTTTAGCGAGCGTACGCTAGCTTTCGTACACTGCTCTTTAGTGAGCGTATGCTCACCTTAATACGCTGCCTGTTGGCAGTGTGTCTTGAGCGTACGCTAGCTTGAGCGTACGCGTGCCTTGGTACGCTAGCTTAAGCGAGAAAGGCGTACGCTGGCCCCTTTCGTACGCTAGCTCGAGCGTACGCAGTCTTGAGCGTACGCTAGCTTGAGCGTACGCTGACCTGTAGCTTGAATGTGCCCTTCTGTACGCTGACCCTTGCGTACGCTTCCCATTGGAAGTATATGGATCCTTTGGTACGCAGACCTGAGCGTACGCTAGCCTGAGCGTAGCCTGGTTTGAGCGTAGCATGATTACCCTTGATCTTCTATAGCCATGTATATTGATATTTTATTAGATATTTAACGTCCATTTTATATTCTTACGTCTTTTGTCCTGAACTTGATAATCATGGATTTGTTTAATATGTTTGGAATTGATAATGGAGCATGACACGATAGTGACCCGTAGTGGTGCACTCCTGACATGAGTAACATGACATGACCTGATAGTGGCCCGTCGTGGCGCACTCCTGACTAGTACACTTGACATGATTACCTGACATGATTATCTCGAATAGCTGTTACAACGGCTACCTGACATGACATGACCTGTATAATTAATCCTGGACACCGTGGGTGATTGTGCTTGTATAAATAAACCAGTCCTGTCTTGCATCATGTCTAGGATGGGACTCCTGAGTACCACGGTCAGGAGTACCTTGAAATGAACTAAGGACTAATAACTAGATTGATACATTAGTCATGAAGAGATTTCCCAGCTACAGGCAATCCTGTTACCTGGACACGCCTTGGGATCTGTAGCCTGCCGTCGAGTAGGGCACATTTCCAGCACACTGTCATGTGTTGCACCCTTCAAGCTACCTAAGGGTACATTCGTTTCCTGGACAATGTACCCACCTGAATTCAACTCTAATCTTTTAACCCGGGGAACCTGGATGGTCTGCAGGGCTTGTGGCTGTGGAATAGTCTCACTGCATCTTGTTAGTAATTAGGCTTGTGACAACCCTAGTTAGTTAAAGTATCAAGCCGTAATTCTTGCTTGGCCGTGAAGTGATTGGATGGAGTCTAACCAGTTTAGTCTTGTCCTGAATCCTGTTCCAGATTATTGAATGACCAGAATGCTTATATTTATTTTACCGATAAATGGTGAGAAACCAAGCTCCGTTCAGACAAAGGGTTACAACCCCGATCCTTGTTTGGTTCACGGGTTGTAACCTGGTTATCTGAAT
Source organism: Iris pallida (assembly GCA_029216955.1). Lineage (NCBI taxonomy): Eukaryota > Viridiplantae > Streptophyta > Magnoliopsida > Asparagales > Iridaceae > Iris > Iris pallida. The sequence continues at coordinate 18,071,133 of JANAVB010024400.1, read as the reverse complement.
AGTTCCATGGTTATCTCGTCGTATATCATCCTGATATGTTTCCTTTTATTCCAGTCCTTATTTTATTTATATTTATATTCCTGTGCTGATTGCTGGTTTTAGTTCTTAAGTGAAGCCTCCTTTGTGGCACTTGCTCTTTCTGGGGTCTGACCCAGCTGGTTTTGTATGGCCAGATTTCGGAGCAGCTCCAGAGGATCTACCGACCTTCCAGCCAGATGGTGGCCACTAGAAGGAATCCTGGCAACGAGTGGGTTATTTTTGGCTCTCCCACTCTATTGTAAATATATTCTTTTGAGGCGTTTAGCTGACGAGCACCTGTTTAGCTCGGTTGTACTTTTACTTATTGTCTGCCTACGGGCTGTAACATGATTGACAAATCCTAGGGTTGATCATGTATGACTAAACTCTGCTAGTCCTAACATTTTGTAACGACTAGCTTCATGATCAGCTGAATATGTAATATTTGGGACGCCTTATCATTGTATATTTAATGATCATACATCTTGTAACATTTACTTACTTGCTTGTGATTGAGACACTAGGCTTGTTCATGACCATAGGAGACTGTTGGCTTGTAGTAAACCCTCATGTATCTAGACAGCCGTGACCGTATAGCGAGATGGAATCCATTTCATATACGTAGCTGGCTATATTTGCCCCCGCTCTCCAGTATTCTGGTTCTGGGGCGTGACAGTATCACTCTGGAGGCGACTCCGGAATGCTGGGCTTGATCTCCAGGTTGCTGCTGGTCCACGGGAGGTGCTCCTCCGTACTGATCGGCAGGGTCAGGTACAGTGCCGCTGGGGAAGATGACGCAGGGAAATAATAAGGAAGGACCAGGACAGATCAACGATATAAGCATGTAATCAGGGCAAGAATTTCAGGGATTTGAAAATACGGGCGGAGATTAAGGGCGAATACTGATTGAGACATCTATTCGGTAAACCCTCACATTTCTTGATTGACAAGACCTGCATGGGCCACCACTTAAACCATGTCACGCCCCAGAACCAGAATACTGGAGAGCGGGGGCAGACATAGCCAGCTACGTATATTGAAATAGAAACTACCTCGATATACGGTCACGGCTGTCTAGAAATATGAGGGTTTACTACAAGCCAACAGTCTTATGGTCATGAACAAGCCTAATGTCTCAATCACAAGCAAGTAAGTAAGGTCGCAAGATGTATGATCATTAAATATACAATAATAAGGCGTCCCAAATATTACATATCAGATGATCATGAAGCTAGTCGTACAAAATACGAGGACTAGCAAGAGTTTAAGTCATACATGATCAACCCTAGGATTTGTTAATCATGTTTACAGCCCGTAGACAGACAGTAAGTAAATGTACATCGAGCTAACAGGTGCTCGTCGGCTAAACGCCTCAAAAGAATAAATTTATAATAGAGTGAGCGAAACAAAATAGAAAACCCACTCGTAGCCCGGGTTCCTTCTAGTTTTCACCATTGGGCTGGAAGCTTGGTAGATCCTCGAAAGCTGCTCCAAAATCTGGCCACACAAAACCAGCTGGGTCAACCCCAGAAAGGGCAAGTGCCACAAGGGGGCCACGAAATAAGAACAAAAGCCAGCAATCAGCACAGCACAAGAAAATCTAATATTAAAACTAGAATTTACGAAAACATGGCAAGATGATATACGACGAGATAACCATAGAACTATTCCGATAGCCAGGTTACAACCCGTAAACCAAACAAGGACCCGGGGTTGTAACCCTTCATCTGAACAGAACTTGGTTTTCCACCATTTATCGGCAAGATAATAATGCAGGAAATCAAGACAGGGAGCAATCTTGTACTGGATCAAGACATGGCTAAACTGGTTACAGCTCATTCAATCAATCACGGCCAAGCAGATACTACGGCTTACTACTTTAACTAACTAGGGTTAACACAGGCCTAATTACTAACAAGATGCAGTGAGATTGTTCCACAGCCACAAGCCCTGCAGACCATCCAGGTTACCCAGGTCGAAAATTAGGGGTTGAATTCTGGTGGGTACATCGCCCGGGAGACAAATGTACCCTTAGGTGACTTAGAGGGTGCAACACGCGACGGTGTGCTGGAAATGTGCCCTACTCGACGGCAGGCTACAGATCCCAAGAGCGCCCAGGTAACGGGATTGCCTGTAGCTGTGTCATCTCTTCATGACTACTGTATTATTCTAGTTATTAACCTTAATCCATTTTAGTAGGTACTCCTGACCGTGGTACTCAGGAGTCCCATCCTAGACATGATACAAGACAGGACAAGTGGATTTAATAAGCAAGCAAGGAAGAACCACCCACGGTGTCAAGGCAGGTCAAGTTAAGCTAGCTATCGCAACAGCATTAAGATAAATCATGTCAGGGTACTTATCAGGAGTGCGCCACAACGGGCCACTATCATGTCAGGTTGGTCATGTCAGGAGTGCACCACTAGGGTCACTGTCGTGTTATGCTAGTTCCTTGTCATACCATGCCATGTACAATAGTCATTCCAAACATATTAAGTAAAATCAAGTTCATGACAAAAGCCAATGGTTTAAGCAAAGGGTCAAGAGAGCTGCGTACGAACCAAAACTCCAAGAGCCAATGGTTTAAGAAGAGCCATTGGTTTAAGCAAAACTAGAAGAGCCAAGCTTAAAGAGAGCTGCGTACGAACCATATCAATATACAGGGCTATAGAAGAGCCAAGCTTAAAGAAATAAAACCAAAACTCCAAGAGCCAATGGTTTAAGCAAAGGGTCAAGAGAGCTGCGTACGCTCAAAAGTCACGCACGCATGAGGGCTGCATACGTTCAAAAGTCACGCACGCTGGAGCTGCGTACGAACAAAAGTCACGCACGCATGAGCTGCGTACGAACAAAAGTCACGCACGCAGGAGAGCTGCATACGTAAAAAGTCACGCACGCAGGAGAGCGGCATACGTGAAAAGTCACGCACGCCAGAGAGCGGCATACGTGAAAAGTCACGCACGCCAGAGAGCGGTATACGTGAAAAGTCACGCACGCCAGAGAGCGGCATACGTGAAAAGTCATGCACGCCAGAGAGCGGCATACGTGAAAAGTCACGCACGCCAGAGAGCGACATACGTGAAAAGTCACGCACGCCAGAGAGCGACATACTTGAAAAGTCACGCACGCCAGAGAGCTGCGTACGTGCAAAAGCACGCAAGCAGAGAGCTGCGTACGCGTAAAAACACGCACGCAGGGTCTGGGTCTTCTTCTCCATGGCTGAGAAGAAGCTCCAATGGCTCTAAAACTTCAAGGCATCACAACTTGGCCATCCGGACTCCAAATCCAGATTTTCAAAGTTCTAACCAGGGTGGAATTGAACTCTCTTCCACATGAAAACATCAAAACCCATAAAAATCCAACTTAAATAGATCAAAACCATATAAAACCAAAAATGGAGAAAACTTAGATCTAGAACAAAGGAGACTCCAAATCACAAAATACCAAGTTCTAATGTTGATCACCATGTCCTAATCTAGCAAATGGACAAATAAAAGAGGGTTCTCATGTGGTGGCAAGGTGCACTTGCCTATGGTGGGTGTTGTGTTGAGGAAGGAGAAGAGTGTTGTGTAGAGGAAGGAGAAGAAGAAATTAATAGAGGTTTATGAGGAGAGAGAAAAAGTTGGTGGAGTTTTAAAGAGGGTGGGATGTGGTGTGTTGAGGGTGGAGCATAGGCTAAGGTGATCCAATACATATTAAACCAAACCAAACCAACCCAATCCAAACCAATTAAACCGAGCCATGCTAAAACCCAAAATACGAGAAATACCGAAATTTCCACAAGTTAAGAAAAATAAAAATACATGCCAAAATCTAGATACGAGTATAAATACGAAATACTAGGAATACGGAAGTGAGGGTGACATATATATATATATATATATATATATATATATATATATATATATATAAATACATACACACATATATATATATATATATATATATATATATATATATATATTTCATAAACCAAGCGGCCGTGTCGAAGACACCCATCCATCGCTTGGCCCGGGGGCCGTGGGCATACCACCAAGTCGCCCCCGTGGGGGCTCGAACTCCGTCCGATGCCCCAAGTGCCGGTGCGCCTAGCCACTTGAGCTACAATATATATATATATATATTTTTTTTTGGAAGAAGCAAAATTTATTGACATGTAAGAAGGGCTCAAAATAGAGCATTACAGCTGCTACCAAAGGCGAAAAAACAAAATGCCCTGGAAAGCAAAGAAGGAAAAACAGAAAGCTAGGAAAAAAGCACAAAAAGTAAACAGTGAAGGCGAGGACCCGAGGGACTCACATCCTAGCCCGAATCATCGGTCCAAAGCATCCCAAAACTTGTTAGGGGTGTGAGAGCAACATCTCTTCCTTTTGAGGATTTGCCGAATCACTTCGCTGTACAACTTCGAAGGCTGAAATATATATATATATTATTATATTTTATATTATATATATATATAAATATATATATAATATAAAAATATAAATAATATATATATATATATATATATATATATATATATATGTATCCTCAGGATGCCCCAAACTCACCATGGTGCAGGAGGTGATTGCCACTTGGAAACTCTCTACGGACTACAGAGTGGCACCCCTCGACCCAGACACTCCTTCTTCACCTCTCTTCGGACATTGATCACGGCTTGGTGTGGTCCAAGGGCACCTACAGGGTCGACTCCCACCAGATGAAGATCATCAAGTGGTCTGCAGATTTTAATACCAAAGTTGACTCTGCCATGGTCGTCGCATGGGTGACCCTGCCTAATCTGTCCCTCATCTGCTTCGTTCCTTCGGCCCTGAGGCGTATTGCCAACTCCTTCGGGCCGTTCGTCGCCACGGCCCCAGAAACCAGCAATCTGACCAAGGCTCACTATGCCAAAATCTGTGTTGAGCTCGACCTTTCCTCTAAACCACCCAATTTCATTAACCTTGAGTTGGGCAACCAGACTCATACCCAACAAATCATCTAAGACAACCATATTTTGTTTTACAATCATTGCAAGCTGCGTGGACACCTCCCAAAGCATTGCCATCGTCTTCAACCAGAACTCAAAAGAAACCTGTTCGGAACGATAATATGGCTATATGGGAGAGAACGCCCAGATCCCTTCTATTACCTTGTCCGAACTCACACACAATATTCAGCTCCAGTGATGGCAGGGAAGGTCAAAGAGGATCCCCCAGAAAGGCCATGATTCCCTTCAACAGCCGATCTCTCGCCCTATCCAACCAGTTCAACGTCCTAGGATTGGAAGATGAGGACTACCAACGGAAAGCGCCCTTATCCAAGATGCTTAAGCCCTCACAGAAATACCCCCAGCCTTGGAGGATGCCGAGACGATCACTGTCCCGACTGCAGTAGACCAACCCCACAACGACGAAGACTCTATCGAAGAGGCCCTCGCGATCCTCGGACCGGATCAGGCTCAGTACGGATTACAGGTTCAAGTAGCAGGTTATCCACTTCAGCTTGCTGTAACTCTATTTGGCAACACGAGCGACTCCCTGGTCATCCCTAACGAGGAACCCACCCTGGACACTGCTGGAGACTTGGTCGATCCCTCCGACAGCTCCTTCTTCCAGCCCAGCGAGACATCCAGTATCGACCTTCCAAACTTGATAACGGCAGCAGCACTCTCTAGCAAAATTGTAGAAAAGAAAGGGGCTGCCGAAACTACAACCATTTGTACCAGATCCGCCTCCAAGCGGAACAAAAAACTGCCCCCAAAATCTCATTAATGTTAAACATCCTCTCCTGGAATGTTCGTGGACTGGAAAACAAACCTACTTTAAGGAGAGTTTCCAGCCTTCGGAAAATCCATAAGTTCGATATCCCTTTTATCCTTGAACCCAAAATTCCCCCCAAAAGACTGAAATCTATTCAGCTTCATCTTAACCTCCCTTCGCCTATTGCCGGTAGCCACGATATCTGGATCCTTGGCTCGGAGGATATCAACTTTGGGACCATTCAGGATTCTGGGCAAGCTCTCTCATGTTGGCTCGAACACCCCACGCTCCCTAAGCGTGTTATCATCTCAGCTGTTCATGGCAGCTGTGACATCGTTGACCGAAGGCATCTCTGGAGCGACCTCCTTGATATCCATCACCACAACATCAACACCCCTGGCTTTGCATTGGGGACTTCAATGCGATAACCTGCAGAGAAGAGAAATAAGTGGTCGCCCCCCACAATCTTTGGCAATGCAAGACTTCAACAGCTTCATCTTTGATGCTCATCTCTCTCCTCTCCAGTTCAACGGCAATGCTTTCACCTGGTGCAATATGCAGGAAGGTGATCGGCGTCAATACTCCCGGCTGGACAGGGCCCTTACTAACGTTCACTGGCTTGGGATGGGGACCACCACCAACCTATGCCACCTCAACACCACAGAATTCGACCACGCCCCTCTTCTGGCTGAAATTCAAACCAACCCTAATTCGGTCAAAAAGAACTTCCGATTTCTCAACTTCTGGACTGATCATCTCCAATTTTTGGGCATCGTTGCTGAAGCCTAGAATAGGGAGAAATCTCACGACCCACTTGCTCGGGTGAGCAGCAAGCTCAAAGCAACCAGGAAAGCCCTGTCGAGTTGGAGCAAACTTGCATATGGGGACATTTTCCAAACCGTTAGGGTTGCGGAGGATGATATTACTCTCGCCGAAGCCAAGTACGCTGAGATGCGCACTCCTGATGCCAGGACCTCCCTTAATCTCACCAAAGCCATACTCAAATTCAGGATCAAGGTCAATACCGAATTCTAGAAACAGAAAGCGAGGTTGAAATGGGACAACGAGGGGGACAAAAACTTGAAATACTTCCATGCCTGCGTCAATGGACGCAGACAGAAGCTCTCGATCCACCAGATTACTGACGATAAGGGGAATATCGTCTCGGATTAACAGAGTATCCAAGAGGCAGCGGCGGAGTTCTACTCCAAGCTATTTTCCAAAGAGACGGTTACTAGAGAACTCCTTTTTGGACCAAATTCCCTACTTCATCAATGACAGTGACAACGCTCAGCTGGAGCGCCCCCTTCCGATCTGGAGGTGAAAGCTGCGGTGTGGGCTCTGGACGAGCACAGTGCGCCTGGCCCGGACGGCTTCTCCGGAGTCTTCTTTCGTGTAACACCCAGTTTTCTGAAATTAGGGTATTTTTGAAAATTTATTATTTTTATTATTTATTAGTGGTATTTTAGTCATGGTATAATTTTCTGGTGAATTTAGTTAAGTTAAACCATTTCTAAGTCATGCTAAGTCATAACTTATGACTTTGTGACTTTGTTAGTAAACCTTAGTGTAAACCCTAGTTTTCTCTAACCTAGAAGTTGCCATGACCATGTGAACTTGACCATAGGCTTAGAATATCATTTTAGTGATTTTTGGCCTAAGGGGTATTTTGGTAATTTTCTAGAAATTAAGGAGGATTAGTGAGATTTCACTATTCATGGACTTTTGATTAGTGACTTGATAATCCCTAACCTAGTTACCCTAATCTATAGGTTAATCCCTAACCTAGAATGACTAGAGGGTGATATTTTCATTTAGTCAAAGAATGAAAATATCTACTTTACCTTTATAGGATATTTTCCTTAATTTGTGCAAAATATCTTTTCTTAGCACCAAAAGTCCATTCCTTAGCCATGAAGGGTTGAACCACCCCCCCCCCATGCTTGGCCGGCCAAGGGGCACCCCCCTAGCTGGTGCACACTCTATATAAACTCTTGTGTTCATCCATGAATTAATTTACATGAAATTAATTCCTAGAAAATCACATTTTCTTCAAACACCCATATCTTGATCATTCTTGATCCAAATTGACTCTAGTCTCTTGCATTGGGACCCTACAACACCAAGGGAGCTAAGGGAGGCTAGCAATCAAGAATTTGGAGGCTTTTGTCATCATCAAGTTGAAGAACAACACCCCCCTCTTCTTTGAATTTCCTTGAAATTCACCAATAGGTAAATTTCCACAAACCTAGTTAAATTCCTATTTTTCTTTCATAGATGCATTCATATAGGGATAACAATATTGTGGGTAAAGTTTGGTAAGATTTTGATGTGTTTTGGTGTCGTGTTGGACACGTATCCTACTAGTCTAGAACCCTAATTTTACTCACTGTTTGAGCACTGTCATTGTGTATTTTGATCACTGTTTTTCCAAACTCTTTGAACAAAAACCTAGCCTAGCTAACCCTAACCCTAATCCTATGTCACTGGACACAATTTGACCTTGTGTCGTGTCCAAGAATGGACACACAAGCTCTCGGGACACAGGGCAGTACACAGGAATTGTGTCCTGCTGCCACAGTGTCCCCACGCACTGTAGAAGCCACGTGGACACGCCAAAATTGGCACAGAGCACGGGGCAATGACTGACAGGTCATCCCCAAAGTTTGGGATGACCTCGTGTCGTGTCGGACACAGAATCGACCCCCGCAAGGGTCGTTCTAAACACTGTGTACACACGCACAGACACTGTACTTTGAACGTGTCGTGTCCACTGTACACGACACGTGGACACTTGCTACTGACATGGACACGAAGCCTGTATGTAGGCGAACACATTGGACACAACCACGTGGTGTCACGTGTCCCGTGTCGCGAGCACGAGACACGCGAAAACGCGACGACACAGTCTGAAACACGTAATTTGGGGCTTCTGATACGTGTGTCGTGTCCCCTCTACACGACACGTGGACACGTATCAGGCCCATGGACACGAAGCCCAACCCTAGGCGCACCTTCGGGCACGAGCACGAGGCCTGTGTCGCTTTGTGTCGTGTCCTAGACTAATTTTGAATTTACACTGTAACAGTGTACACTGGTTTACCCGTGTGATTTCAAATCTTTGTGGACACGTCGTGTCGTGTCGTGACACAGTGTCAGGCTGCTAGGGACCTAGCCCAACCTAGGGGCTTTAGTTACCAACCAAGTTTGGGTCATCTTAGGTCGTTTTGATTGATGTTTGAGCTAACCCAAATTAGGTTTTCACAGTGCATTTCCTGTTTCCTGAAAATTCCCAAATTTTGCAAAATCGAATTTTGATTCGATTTTGCTAATGATTTATGTATTATATTAATGTATTTTAATGTGTATATATGTAGTATATGTGCATGTGTGAGTGTGGGTCAAATTTGGGGTGATTTGGTAGTGTGTGTGTTAAGTTATATATATATATACATATGTGTGTATATATGTATTACGTATGTGTGTGTTTTGGATGGGTTTGGGTTCAGGAATTCCTGGAACCCCCCCTGTTTCACTCAGTCTCTCACTCTCTCTCTCTCACTGTCTCACTCTCTCTCTCTCTCTCTCTCATTCAGTCTCTCTCTCTTTCTTCCCTCTCTATATATATTATATATATATGGGTTTATATATATATAGGTATATATATATATGTTGATATATATATATATATATTTGTATTAGTTTTCATATAGTGATTATATATATATATATATATATGTATGTGGGTTGTATTGTATATAGTATCCATATATGGGTATATGGGTAGTAGATAGATATATATCTATATAGATATATACATATATATATATGATTCTAGTATAGGTTTATGTGAAACCTATGACATTAGCCTATGGCTTGGGACTAACCCTAACGACCCAAAACCCATTGTTGACCCTTGTTGACTGAAAGTTGACCAAGTCAACTTTAGGTCAAAGTTGACCTAGTTCACCTAGAAATGACTAGGAATGACCTAAATCAACTAGTTTGACTAGTTGACTAAAACCCTAACTAGTTTGACTAGTATTGACTTAACTTTGACTAGTTTGACTTTAGAGTTGACTTTTGACCAGATTGACCTAGAATCATGTAGTTTGCATAGTAGACTTCATATTTACTATTTAGAATACATTGTGACTTGTGTTGCTCTGATCAGGAGCCAGACACCTCTCCTCAGACTGCATATTCTCTACAGACATTCATACAGCAGGCGAGTACATTCTCTGACCGTTTCATACTTGTTCAGGCTTTACTTCTCGCTCTAGATTACTTTACTTGTTGCTGTCACATTTGTAACACGGATTGGTACTATATGGATCTTTACATGAGATGTTATCCCCCTCGGGAGCATCGGGTACTTCATGTTATGTGTGTTTCACTATCATCATGTACTCCTATGCTTCCATTATTCATGTGCACTCATGTGATCATGTACTCTCATGTTTACTGAGCTCTCATGTATACTATCATGTGCACCCTTTCATGGGCCTCATGTGATATCATGTACAATAACGTAACCTGTATAGATCCTTGTGTATTGATTGGGGTACGGGGGAGTAGAAGTGGTCATGTGAATAATTCCAAAGTAGTGTAATCATGTGCAAACTCAGTAGTGTAATCATGTGCAAATTCTAGCCATTCACATGCCTATCTTGTGCTCTACATCACTAGTCACTTACAGTTCTCTATATACAGTAGATATTTCATTACAGCTATCTCTTTTACAGCGTATATTTCCTTTCAGCAGTTCATGTATCTTACTCTATTGCCTGTATCGTATTTCCTAACCTGATATGCACTGCGTGAGATGTATTGTGCTCGTTCCCGTCCTGATTGGACCTGTTGAAAATATTACAGAGGATGAGGATGAGGCCCTGGTGACTACCTATTATGGAGCAGGACTAGATGATACTTATGTTGTGGACCCTCAGCAGGTTCCACCTACAGCTGAGGAGGATGTTCCAGTAGTCTAGACCAGTTTAGTCCAGGCAGTCTTTTCTATATCTTTTTGTCTCACATTCTGTGTTGTATTTTGAGATGTGGAGATGTATAGACTCTTAGACTTTTGTATTATGAGTTGACAGTTCTGGATATTATGTTGTACTAGACACTTAGACTTATTCATCTATGATACTGTTCTCTTGAGTTACTATCTATCTATCTGTTCTTCATTCTTCTACCTTAGATGTGATTGAGACAGTATATTGTTATATCACCTCCATTCGGAGAGTATAAACTGTACAGGTACTTTTATATTGTTAGATGATTGACCTAGGACAGCGTTCTACCGCCGATACTGCGGCGTAGGCTGGGCGTTGTTACGTTCTCGTACCCCAACAGTGGGTGCGGGTCGTGACACATTTTTAGTGGTGGCCCATGCAGGTCGAGTTTATGTAGTGGTATTCGAACTAGAGTATCACTACAGCCTGCGATAGAATTGAGGAATAGGCTTAGAGAGAATGGATACTCAATCACTGCTAGGATACTTTGAGAGATTCCTGGGATGACCCTTGAGAATCTCATTGAAATTTCGATTTAAACTCCTTTTTTCTTGATTGAATTTGATTTTGAAGGATTCACTGTAGAACTTTGAATCCTGGAGATTAGTTGATGATTTTGAAATTTTGTAGTTATTGATTTTAAATTTCTTGTGTTAGATTAATATCCTTATTTTAGGGTACTCAATCGCATTAGAAAAACTCTTAACTGGATTCCTGCCATCTAAATTCCTGTTGAAGGTTTGCTTCCTTGAATAACTGTCCTCCCTTGAATTATCATTTTATATCTCAGTATTGATTCCTTATTTGATCTGTCTTCAGGATGGGTATGGAGACACGATCTCATCGTCTCGATCAGGGAGATACCACTGAGGGGTCTACCACTCCTCGTCCTGATCAGCAGGGCCCCGGGACTGCAGTTCCTGTTGTGCCAGCTCAGGCTAGGATATCTGCAGCCTATGGGAGTGCACCTCTCCCTACTCCGAGACTTTCTTCTGTCGTCCTGAACGTTCTTCAGCAGCAGTCGTCATCAGGATCAGAGGACGTGGCACGATTGTTCTCCTTCTTCCAGCAGATAGTGGAAACTCAGCGGCAACAGTTGTTTAAGAGGGGACGGGACGCTCGTGGTACCAGCAGCAGTAGAGGCCAGGCCAAGAGGCCCCATGTACAGTTTCAGCAGACACAGACCCCAGTGGGAGTTCAGCAAGTACAGCATCAGTATCGGGGTCAGGACCCGAAGACAATCAGTTGTCCCTATTGCAAGAAGTCGGGACATGGATGGGGTGAGTGCAGGAAGAGGTTGGGCCGGTGCCTAATATGTGGGGCAGCGGACCACCATCTGAGGGAGTGTTCCCAGTACACAGGCAGAGTAGCACAGGGAGCAGCACCAGGAGCAGGAGCCAAGGCTCCGGTGGGACAGCAGCAGAGAGGACCGTTACAGCCACAGCAGCAGAAATTGTTGCAGTTCCAGCAGCAGGCTGGAAGAGGTCAGCAGGGGCGTGCTTACGCCATGACAGCTGAGGATGCTCAGGCAGTTGGCGATGTGCTTGCAGGTTCTGTTTTTCTAAATTCCATTCCCACCTTGCTTTATTATATCTATCTTAAAATCCAATTCCATCTGCTCCTACCTATTCTTTATTAGTGATCAGTTTTGTCCTGGTAGTTCATTTGGTTTTGTCGATTGTTTGTTGTTTCTTTATCTCTTACTTAGGAGTAGGAGTAGGAGTAGCTTTAGCTATTAATATAATTCTTGACTAATTCTTTTGTCAAGAACTTTCCTCTTAAATAAATTAATTTATGTGTTATGCCTTTTGACTTAGAGTTGATAGAGTAGCTCTGACCATAGAATGGTGACCCTTTTAGCCCTGTGATTTATTGTTTCCTTACCTTCCTAGTCTATGCCCATGACCAGGACTATGTATCTTCCTTCATCATTCCACCCTTACTTATATCTTATGCTACAAATTCATCCTTAGTTTTACAAGCTTATCCTTTTTCGAGCTTGATCATGATATATTTTATTGGGTGCGCACCCACTAACATATTATCTAATCAGAATCGGCGCATGATGGTCTGATCAACCTATTGCGTTTTGGTTCGCTTTTTCATATATTAATCTACGTGGATGGAGACATAATTAAACGTGCCTTAGAATCTTATCCGCAACAGCCTTGACAATTCTCCTTGGAATTATTTTAATCGCCTATGAACCTCGTATTCGTATCCAGTTGAATTAAATTTATCATGACCTGGATCTTCACCATTGGATGCTCGTGCTCATACTTAATTTCATTGATTTTCCATCTTGTCCAAATCTCTATTTTTCCTGAAATTGATCAACTTAGATCGTGTCAAGACTAAAATCTAATTGTGATTGTTTGTACCTAAATTTTCAATTTCCTTTTTATGGAATGGTAACTTTAATGATTTCTCACTTGTTAATGAACTATTTTCATACAGGATGGTAGACGACCCTATAGCCTTGATGATTGTTGTTTTCTTATTTTCCAAGTCTACACCTTATGACCTAAAACTGTTAGCCAATTTTTGGACATGACCCAGTATAGGTCTACTACCCATATTTTGCTTGTTGACCTTGTATGTTGCCTAGGTAGTGGCTTCGTCCTTGATTGTTGGAGGTTTGACCTAGGAGGAGTACGACTATCTAAATTTCGAGGACGAAATTATTTTAAGGTGGGTAGACTTGTAACACCCAGTTTTCTGAAATTAGGGTATTTTTGAAAATTTATTATTTTTATTATTTATTAGTGGTATTTTAGTCATGGTATAATTTTCTGGTGAATTTAGTTAAGTTAAACCATTTCTAAGTCATGCTAAGTCATAACTTATGACTTTGTGACTTTGTTAGTAAACCTTAGTGTAAACCCTAGTTTTCTCTAACCTAGAAGTTGCCATGACCATGTGAACTTGACCATAGGCTTAGAATATCATTTTAGTGATTTTTGGCCTAAGGGGTATTTTGGTAATTTTCTAGAAATTAAGGAGGATTAGTGAGATTTCACTATTCATGGACTTTTGATTAGTGACTTGATAATCCCTAACCTAGTTACCCTAATCTATAGGTTAATCCCTAACCTAGAATGACTAGAGGGTGATATTTTCATTTAGTCAAAGAATGAAAATATCTACTTTACCTTTATAGGATATTTTCCTTAATTTGTGCAAAATATCTTTTCTTAGCACCAAAAGTCCATTCCTTAGCCATGAAGGGTTGAACCACCCCCCCCCCCATGCTTGGCCGGCCAAGGGGCACCCCCCTAGCTGGTGCACACTCTATATAAACTCTTGTGTTCATCCATGAATTAATTTACATGAAATTAATTCCTAGAAAATCACATTTTCTTCAAACACCCATATCTTGATCATTCTTGATCCAAATTGACTCTAGTCTCTTGCATTGGGACCCTACAACACCAAGGGAGCTAAGGGAGGCTAGCAATCAAGAATTTGGAGGCTTTTGTCATCATCAAGTTGAAGAACAACACCCCCCTCTTCTTTGAATTTCCTTGAAATTCACCAATAGGTAAATTTCCACAAACCTAGTTAAATTCCTATTTTTCTTTCATAGATGCATTCATATAGGGATAACAATATTGTGGGTAAAGTTTGGTAAGATTTTGATGTGTTTTGGTGTCGTGTTGGACACGTATCCTACTAGTCTAGAACCCTAATTTTACTCACTGTTTGAGCACTGTCATTGTGTATTTTGATCACTGTTTTTCCAAACTCTTTGAACAAAAACCTAGCCTAGCTAACCCTAACCCTAATCCTATGTCACTGGACACAATTTGACCTTGTGTCGTGTCCAAGAATGGACACACAAGCTCTCGGGACACAGGGCAGTACACAGGAATTGTGTCCTGCTGCCACAGTGTCCCCACGCACTGTAGAAGCCACGTGGACACGCCAAAATTGGCACAGAGCACGGGGCAATGACTGACAGGTCATCCCCAAAGTTTGGGATGACCTCGTGTCGTGTCGGACACAGAATCGACCCCGCAAGGGTCGTTCTAAACACTGTGTACACACGCACAGACACTGTACTTTGAACGTGTCGTGTCCACTGTACACGACACGTGGACACTTGCTACTGACATGGACACGAAGCCTGTATGTAGGCGAACACATTGGACACAACCACGTGGTGTCACGTGTCCCGTGTCGCGAGCACGAGACACGCGAAAACGCGACGACACAGTCTGAAACACGTAATTTGGGGCTTCTGATACGTGTGTCGTGTCCCCTCTACACGACACGTGGACACGTATCAGGCCCATGGACACGAAGCCCAACCCTAGGCGCACCTTCGGGCACGAGCACTAGGCCTGTGTCGCTTTGTGTCGTGTCCTAGACTAATTTTGAATTTACACTGTAACAGTGTACACTGGTTTACCCGTGTGATTTCAAATCTTTGTGGACACGTCGTGTCGTGTCGTGACACAGTGTCAGGCTGCTAGGGACCTAGCCCAACCTAGGGGCTTTAGTTACCAACCAAGTTTGGGTCATCTTAGGTCGTTTTGATTGATGTTTGAGCTAACCCAAATTAGGTTTTCACAGTGCATTTCCTGTTTCCTGAAAATTCCCAAATTTTGCAAAATCGAATTTTGATTCGATTTTGCTAATGATTTATGTATTATATTAATGTATTTTAATGTGTATATATGTAGTATATGTGCATGTGTGAGTGTGGGTCAAATTTGGGGTGATTTGGTAGTGTGTGTGTTAAGTTATATATATATACATATGTGTGTATATATGTATTACGTATGTGTGTGTTTTGGATGGGTTTGGGTTCAAGAATTCCTGGAACCCCCCCTGTTTCACTCAGTCTCTCACTCTCTCTCTCTCACTGTCTCACTCTCTCTCTCTCTCTCTCTCATTCAGTCTCTCTCTCTTTCTTCCCTCTCTATATATATTATATATATATGGGTTTATATATATATAGGTATATATATATGTTGATATATATATATATATTTGTATTAGTTTTCATATAGTGATTATATATATATATATATGTATGTGGGTTGTATTGTATATAGTATCCATATATGGGTATATGGGTAGTAGATAGATATATATCTATATATAGATATATACATATATATATATGATTCTAGTATAGGTTTATGTGAAACCTATGACATTAGCCTATGGCTTGGGACTAACCCTAACGACCCGAAACCCATTGTTGACCCTTGTTGACTGAAAGTTGACCAAGTCAACTTTAGGTCAAAGTTGACCTAGTTCACCTAGAAATGACTAGGAATGACCTAAATCAACTAGTTTGACTAGTTGACTAAAACCCTAACTAGTTTGACTAGTATTGACTTAACTTTGACTAGTTTGACTTTAGAGTTGACTTTTGACCAGATTGACCTAGAATCATGTAGTTTGCATAGTAGACTTCATATTTACTATTTAGAATACATTGTGACTTGTGTTGCTCTGATCAGGAGCCAGACACCTCTCCTCAGACTGCATATTCTCTACAGACATTCATACAGCAGGCGAGTACATTCTCTGACCGTTTCATACTTGTTCAGGCTTTACTTCTCGCTCTAGATTACTTTACTTATTGCTGTCACATTTGTAACACGGATTGGTACTATATGGATCTTTACATGAGATGTTATCCCCCTCGGGAGCATCGGGTACTTCATGTTATGTGTGTTTCACTATCATCATGTACTCCTATGCTTCCATTATTCATTTGCACTCATGTGATCATGTACTCTCATGTTTACTGAGCTCTCATGTATACTATCATGTGCACCCTTTCATGGGCCCCATTTGATATCATGTACAATAACGTAACCTGTATAGATCCTTGTGTATTGATTGGGGTACGGGGGAGTAGAAGTGGTCATGTGAATAATTCCAAAGTAGTATAATCATGTGCAAACTCAGTAGTGTAATCATGTGCAAATTCTAGCCATTCACATGCCTATCTTGTGCTCTACATCACTAGTCACTTACAGTTCTCTATATACAATAGATATTTCATTACAGCTATTTTTTTACAGCGTATATTTCCTTTCAGCAGTTCATGTATCTTACTCTATTGCCTGTATCGTATTTCCTAACCTGATATGCACTGCGTGAGATGTATTGTGCTCGTTCCCGTCCTGATTGGACCTGTTGAAA
This sequence comes from Iris pallida, assembly GCA_029216955.1. Classification (NCBI taxonomy): domain Eukaryota; kingdom Viridiplantae; phylum Streptophyta; class Magnoliopsida; order Asparagales; family Iridaceae; genus Iris; species Iris pallida. The sequence continues at coordinate 18,054,191 of JANAVB010024400.1, read as the reverse complement.
ATATTACAGAGGATGAGGATGAGGCCCTGGTGACTACCTATTATGGAGCAGGACTAGATGATACTTATGTTGTGGACCCTCAGCAGGTTCCACCTACAGCTGAGGAGGATGTTCCAGTAGTCTAGACCAGTTTAGTCCAGGCAGTCTTTTCTATATCTTTTTGTCTCACATTCTGTGTTGTATTTTGAGATGTGGAGATGTATAGACTCTTAGACTTTTGTATTATGAGTTGACAGTTCTGGATATTATGTTGTACTAGACACTTAGACTTATTCATCTATGATACTGTTCTCTTGAGTTACTATCTATCTATCTGTTCTTCATTCTTCTACCTTAGATGTGATTGAGACAGTATATTGTTATATCACCTCCATTCGGAGAGTATAAACTGTACAGGTACTTTTATATTGTTAGATGATTGACCTAGGACAGCGTTCTACCGCCGATACTGCGGCGTAGGCTGGGCGTTGTTACGTTCTCGTACCCCAACAGTGGGTGCGGGTCGTGACATTTCGCACCTGCTAGGACATTATCAAGCAGGACATCACCGAAGCAGCTATTGCTTTTTTTCAAGGTGCTACTTACCCCAAAGCCATATCTAGTACCAAGCTGATCCTCATCCCGAAGAAACCTAACCTGGGGTCTTTTTGCGACTTTCGACCCATCAGTCTGTGCACTTTCACCAACAAGATCATCTCCAAAATTATTGCTACCAGAATGACCGGTATTTTTACCAAAATCATTTCCAAGGAGCAGAGCGACTTTGTTCGTGGGAGAAACATTCAGGACAATATTATGATGGCCCAAGAGTTAATCACATGCATGAAGTTTCCTGCGAGGGGAGGCAACATAGCCATCAAACTCGACATGGAGAAAGCTTATGACAGACTGGATTGGCAATTTATGATTTGGGTGTTTAGAGCCTTCGGATTTTCGAAAACCTGGACCAACACCGTGTGGAGATCCATCAGCAACTCGGAGTTTTCTACGGTTATCAATGGTCAATCTGAAGGATTCTTCAAATCCAGCCATGGAGTTAGACAAGGCGACCCTCTCTCCTCTACAGTCTTTATCATTGCCGTCGACGCATTAAGTAGAAACCTTAACCACTTGGTGAGCACTCCAAATTTCCAGCACTATCACACCGCTAGTGGTTGTCCGATCATCACCCACCTGGCCTTTGCTGACGATATTCTCATCTTCTCCTCAGGGGACGTTGGAGCGATGGAAGTGGTCCATAATACCCTGCGGAGGTACTTGAGATGCTCTGGCCAGAAGATCAATCCCTCCAAGAGTATTATCTACGCCCACCATAATATCAAAAGAGAGCAAGCGGTTAATCTTTCCAACTTGACATCCTTCGCTGTGGCTCACCCTCATTTCCACTATCTGGGATGTCCCCTGGTATACGGGAAATCCAACAGTGGCAACTTTAATGATTTGATTGCTAGAATCAGGAAGAAGCTAGAAGGGTGGCACAACGCCACCTTATCCCCGGGCGGCAAGATGATCCTCATCTAATATGTGCTCACTTCTATCCCCATCCACACCCTTGCCGCATGCTCTCCGCCTAAGAAGGTACTCTCCACGATCGAACAGATCTTCTGTGATTTCTTCTGGGGGCATAGCAACGGCCATGACAAGCATTACTGGGCTAGCTGGGACTCAATGGCTCGTCCTTCAGCTGAGGGGGCATTGGTTTCACCAAACTCTCCAATATCGTCAAAGCTTTCTCTATGAAGCTATGGTGGAAGCTACGCACGACCAATAACTTATGGACGACATTTATGAAGGCCAGGTACTTCAAGCACATTCACCCGTCTGTGCCATCCACAACAGCAGATCCTCGACGGTGTGGCGTCGGATCCTCAATGGGCGAGACCTCGTCGAGCCAGTGATGAGACTTCAATAGGGGATGGTGAATCTGATACATTCCTGGAGCGATGGGTCGGGGACAACTTGATTCCGAACATCACGGAGACCCCGAGGCACAGCAGGATCAGAGACTTGTGGAACCCCACAAGCAATGACTGGGACTGGGAAAAGGTCCGTGTTTGGTCCGGACGCGAAGTGGCGGAAAGCTTACGTATTAGCGGGTTGACTCTCGGCTGCATTGCCGACGAGTCGCGGTGGTCGATCGAGGCTTCAGGGGTTTTTTTCGGTTAGATCGGCATGGACTGTTATCCAGGGGAGAGGGACATCGCACCCCACCATCGCTCCCTACTGGCATCTTTGTATTCCTAAGAAATGGTCTTTCCTTATGTGGAGAGCCATTCGTAAGAAACTGCCCACAGACGATATCCTCAATACCATTGGGATTAGTTTAGCTTCCGCATGCACTTGCTGCTCCGATCGTCAGACTGAGACGATTGACCACAACTTCTACCAAGGGAACCTATCAGGCCATATCTGGAGGACCCTCAATCGGCTCTGCAGCATCGACCCGAGCGGTGGACACTTCCATGATCTTGCGATCTCCTGGGCATCAGCTTCCCATGGTCACCAGATCATCGCAGCAGCCGCAACGTGGGTGATTTGGAAGAACCGCAATAGAGCGATTTACGAAGGTCACCAATTCACCGCAGACCAACTTTTACGGGAATTGTTCTGCCAATGCCGTAAACGGAGCACCTTATGCCCCCACAGCCCGAGAGATTTCTGGTCTGATCTCCTACCCTAACCCAGTTGCTTGGGTTGTTTTGTCCGCCTTATTGGTTTTTTGGTATACTTGTATAGGCTTTCTCATTTTGCGCCTTGTACTTGTTCAAGCTTCGTCTTTTTCGAGCCTTGATTAATAAAATGGAGGGGTTTAAATATATATATATATATGTTTTTTAAATATATATATATATATATATATATATATATATATATATATAAAGTTATACAAAGGTATATACAATATATATATATATATATACAATATATATATATATATATATATATATATATATATATATATATATATATATATATATATAATATATATTTATATATATATATATATATATATATATATATATAAACACTTGATATATATATATGCACTTGTGTAAGCAATGAATCGATTACACAAATTCGAGAAAGACTTAAACATGGAAAATAAGAACTCACTCCCAAAACAGCACATATAAAATATATATATATATATATATATATATATATATATATATATATATATATATATATATATATATATATATATATATAAACTATATACATTGAAATACATATATACTACTCATGCATATATATATGTATACATATAGGAAAAACCCAAATATACTTGAAAAAGGCAAACAAATAAGTAATAATCCCACGGATCACTTCCCAGAAGTCCAAAATATTATATATAAGTTAACAAGGCAGAAAATATCGATTAAAAGTCAAAGAATCAAAATATCACATTTCTATTCAAAATATTGAACCCGAAAAACCCAATTTCGACAAAACGACCCAAATCACAAAATACTCAACAATAAATCATGAAACTCGGCAAGCATGTTAGTCTCAACATATGTGATGTGCTTGGGCACTCATGGAGTCAAAACCGTGTCTGTGTCAAGTCCAGAGAATGCGTATCGAAAAAACCGATTTCGCGTGTCAAGAGGGCGTATATCGCTCGATTGAGCGCCACACGCACAAGAAGAAGCCTCGTGCTCGTGCACACAGCTAGGTAGGGTCCCGGGGTAGGGCTAGGTCATTCTGACATGATACCACATTGCGCCTATGCGACACAGCGACACGCGAACAGCCGTGCGGCCTCCGCGCGTGCGTGCGTGCGTGTGTGCCCGTGGGCGTGTGTCGAGCCTCGTGGCTCGCGATCCGGACAAAACACAACTCAGGATCGGGTCTCTGGGTAGTCAGGTATAGGGCTACAAGCTCGTTCTCCTGGAACGGGTCCTCGACGTGCCGTATCTGCGTACGTAGGCCGTGTCAGCGACGAATTTCAGCCACGTGCACTGTGAGGGCTGACCGGTGCACGTCAGATTTCTTCGCACTCGCTTGATGAAACATCATGATATTTTACGGGTGTGTGGGCAGAGGTTGCCCCCACATGCTCATAAAATTTTACGTGAGAAGGAGCTCTGTGCGTCGAGTTATGACGCATAGACAATAGGGCGGGCACGGAATCTCGTGCACGCGTGTCCGTGTCCGTTCGGATGCCAAAATCGTGTCAATTTCTGATCCGTCTTCATGAAAATTGTTACAAATCATACAAGGAAGGATTTCATGAAAATAGAATCGAAAATTAACACTTTTCAGTTCTA
>JANAVB010024400.1:17889920-18047420 GCA_029216955.1 Iris pallida | reverse complement strand
AGACAATTCCCATTAGACATACTTAGAGTACTCTAACCTTCCCGATTGTTCATCCTTCTTTGCATCTGGGCCGCAGAGGTGGCTAAATTGGGTGCAAATGAGTGGTAATTCTTCAACTTCGGGGATTGCAAGTACTCAACAAGCTCAAGAACCATCCAAGCTACCAAAATAGGGTATTAGAAAGCCACTGGAAAGGATCAAACATTTTATGATCCATCTGGTCGCACAATTGTAGGGATACAGAAGACGTTGGTGTTCTACAGAAGGAGGGCACATGCCTAATGGCATGAAGTCCAGCTGGGTTATGCACGAGTTCCAGCTAGAGAACCATTATGCACCTCCAACCAAGGTATGGAATTAAATTTCACTCTCTTTGAACTAAAGATCAACATGTAAGACTTCAAACACTTGCACATTCACATCCCTTTTAGTTTTATAATTTCACCTCCAACAGGCTTGTTTGTGATTTTTGTGCCTTTTTTGTTGAAACGGCCACTAGGAAGTTAGATCATGTTATTCCCAAAACAGACCGTTAGATGGAAATCTCTATCTCTTACTTCCAGAGGGACGAAAAATTCGTTCTCCTACGAGAGAGATGAAAACTCGTTCTCACCCGAAGTTGATGCAACGAAGATGAATATTCGTTCTCAACCAAAGTTGATGCAATGAAGATGAATATTCGTTCTCAACCGAAGTTGATGCAACGAAGATGAATATTTGTTCTCAACCAAAGTTGATGCAATGACTTTGCTGGGGTGATAAAGATCACCGTTGCTCAAAACAAGATTCTTCCTATTGCGATATGCCCCTAGGAACCAGCAAGTTCGAAAGAACCTCTGGAATGCTAGATGTCACCTCCTTTCACGAACTCGAAGAACTCCAATGGTCGTGGCCACACAACTCTCTTTGTCTCTTTATTAGCATAAGTCCTTATTAAAGGCACAAAGAGAGTATTTATAGAGAAGGGCCGAAACCCTAATCCTAATTCTGGCCGTAACTAATTGCGAAAAGATAGGAACGAATAATGGAAAGGATTGAATGAATTAAATTCTAATCCCACAAAAATTGAATCTGATCAATTAACTCAATCATTCCAAAACGGCTCAAATCGCCCAATTAGCCACATCATAAGCCGCCTGCGCCCTTAAGCCCACTTAGCTCGTCAGCCAGCATGCAACTGCGTAGCAGCTTAGCAACGCGACAGTACCACAAGTGTGCAGGCACACAGCGCAACACAACAAGCGTGCAGGTGCGCAGCATAGCACCGTAAGCGTGCAGCTGTGCCACAGCTCCCGTGTTTGCACCTACGCGGCCCCAGCGCACGAGCGCATCAACTGCGAGCATAAGTATAAAGTGCGCCAACAAAGCACAACTTTGAGCCCTTGAGCCCGAGTCCAAGTCTGAGTCACTAAGCCCCTTCGAGGCTTAGTTCCATAGGAAAATTATCTCCTAAGCATGACAAAAAGCATTAATGCTTCTTTGTTGGTTTTGCCTTCTTTCCACTAGAAAAATTCCCCCATATGGCACCTATGTGCCTCTCCACACTTCAAGTGGTCTCTCAACACAAGCAAAGCTTTATATAGAGATACCATCCATTTGGTTTTTCCAATGTGGGACTATCTTTCTAGTTTCTAAAGCAAAACACCAACAACAAGCAAAAACACCAATAATCCTCCGCATATCTCTATATATGGGTTGAGCGTTCCCCACAGTGACTATCCATCATGCATTAGGATAGATGTCGCTACGACTTGAATCTTCCCGCATGGGTTAAATGACAACATGACACAAGAATGGACTAAGTCTTGAATTCTGTACTATAACTGTAATTCTTTCCACTCATATAATGACATCAACTGCGCTTCTGGCTGCACTTTAAAGGCCTTGTACCAGCTTGGTTTCGGTGTATGTATCTTGGGTATCTGTAAGATTTCCCTCAAGAGACGGCCTACATCTCTATCCATACACATTAGGTGAGTTATTTCAAAGAGTCTTTGGCATGAAGCATTTTGCTTCCTTGCGGTGCTACACCGCTATAACATGGCCCGAAATTGAGACCCTGTCACATGTGGTGTCATACCACCTGTAGCATGAGGCCCAGCCTCTTTGTAGTGCCAAACTACCCGACATGAAGCCTTTTGATTCTTTGTGGTGTTATGCCACCGTGACATGGCTTACAAAGCCGAGGCACTGTCTCATGTGGTGTCACCCACTGTAACATGAGGTTTAGCCTCTTGGTAGTGCTTCCTACCACTTTTTATCATACAACATTAGTTTCTTTTGCCTATGTGCGGTGCTACGCCACTGTGACTTGGCCCTAAGCCGAGGCTTTATCCTCACTAGGTACTATAGAAGCAAGAAAAATCTCAGCTGACAATATTTCTCCACCACAGCACAAATAATAAAATGTGCAGACAGAGTGTTAAAAAAACAAAACAGAAGGTATGGAAGAAAGTTCTTTTATTATCATGTCTACAAAGGTCTAGTACAGATTCATCAAGGCTACATATAAAGGACCAAACCTATTCTTCTACAAAGGATTGATTGCAGATTCAGCAAAGCCTAGAGGAGGCTATAAAGGATTTAGTATTCGTCAAAGTGCAGCTCCCCTTTCTTTTTAGTATACATATTGGAAGATTGATCTCCATTGAAGCGTATTCTGACTTTCTTGTGGGCGCAACCCTCCAAAAGCGCATCAGCTACTCGGCTGAAGCAAGCAACTTTCTGAAGCAGCTATTGGCCCGGGTTTCCAGAAGGTGCAACAGGTTGTACAGCCCAGAATGGGCAGAGCAGAGCACAACCTGTGTCTCTTCGGGTTCGCCATCCACCCACAAGCTAGGTCGCCAGGACCTTTAAGACCTCCAAGACGTCGCCCAGGTTCGAACTCCTCATGAGAAGCGTTCCAGCACATTCTGAGGCTCATCAACAATTCTTCTACGAAGGCATAGCCCCTTTGAACGAAGGAATCCTCAACCAAAATCTGACTTAGGCAAGGCCAACCGCCACTTGAAGCTAAGTCTTGATCCAGTATGGTGTTGAAGGACAAGAAGAAGAAGAAGAAGAAGAAGACGTGACTCTTCAGAAGAAACTCCGTCTTTATATAGGGCAGGAGTGGTCCAAAATACAGGCTACATGGACGACGGTCAAAATTACCACATTAATGGAATGAACCTAGGACTTAGCATAATGAACCTCATTAAATAAAGTTCATTCGACTAAGACCTAGACTATCCTAGGAACCCTTGAAATTTACCAAGTAATGGTGGCAATTAAGAGGGTGTCGTTCATCAAGGAGAGGTCATTCAGTGCTCTTAAAAGAAAGACTTCAAAGCCAATGCCTTCAATCCAGAGGTGCAGCTACATTCCTGCACCAACCTCAAGCGCAGATTGGTGATGTTTTCATACCACCTCAACTCCAACGGCACAATACTCTGCTCCGACCCAGCAGCTCAACTACCTTTCGTCAGAGACTTAGGAGATACCATTGCATCCAACCCAAGTCCGTCTGCCGCTCCAAAAAGCACAGTAACCTCGTCAAACTGAAGTGCAAGCCTACTTGTCGCCCTAAAGCACAATGACTTTATCGCTCGAAACACAGCCTTCTCGTCGCTCATATGCACAGAGGCTTCGTCGTCTCGAAGTAGAGTCCACTCGTCGCCTGAATGAACAGAGGCTCCGTTGTCTCCAGAAGAACGGTCTATTCATCGTCGCAGAAGCGCAGCAGTACTCAGACCTCGCTAGAGGCACAGGAAGCATGGTTCCACCCAGTCGGTTTACTTTTACCGACTCTTCCAAAGATAGGATTGGGGTTAATCATGACTGATATCTTATCAAGTTGATTTAAATCTTAGACGAGGATCAATCAGAATCTAAATCTGAGATAAAATCCCAAGATTTACTCGGCTGTATCCGAACAAACAAATCGGCACACGCCATGTGTATCCTCCTTCAGTTATTTTGATAACCACCAGAGATCTCAATTGAGGGGAATCTCAATGTCCGCTATGTGTCAGCACTGCAGAAGCCTGTACCGTTTAATGACTGCAGATTCTTTTATATCGCAAAACCCTAATGCACATCGCATATGTGCTTTCGTCCCCTATAAATAGAAGGAGTTTTCCTTCAACAAAGAGAAAAAAAGACCACCGAACATCAAATCTCCAGCTGTAGGCATCCTCTTGTTCGGCAACCCTAGAGTTCCATCAAAGGTATCAGAAAATCTGATCAAGATCAACCCGGCATCAAATTGTCAACGAAGTAAAGGAGCCGTTGTAGTGCTCAATCTCCACCGACATACTTTCCTAGAAAATCTTCCCCTTGTACTTAGAATATCCTATTTAGGACTTCCTCCTCTGTACACAGGTCTTTTTACGTTCAATAAACAAAAAGTTCATTCAACATTTTGTGATGTCGAACAAAATGACGACCCTGCTGGGGGATACCTTCTCCTCCAACGAGAAGGAGGTGACGCAATCTGACTACGACTTGCTGGGATCTTCCCAGAAGATGCTGGTCGTACGCTTCGACCAGCAAGCTTTTGACGATCGCCTTACTGATGAGAAGTAAAATCCTTCGAAGCATTTCGTAAAACCAAAGAAGATTCGACGTGTCTGGAGGCCCAATACGGCTGCGATCCAGAACCCTCTCAACGCCGAAGCCTTGGAGAAAATTAATTGTTTCAATTCTTTTAAGGGGGAGCAAATTAATTATTTCAATTCTTTTATGTCCTTAATATGTGGTATACCTAGTTCATCATGGACCTATATTCTTTTACTTTATTCTTGTTGATTTGTTGATGATATTTTAATTGTTAGTTATTTTATGAGAGAATATATGATTATTATTATTTTTCTTGATTCTCTCATTTTATATAAGTTTATTTTTTTAAAAGTTACCTAGCTAAATATTTTGATGATTCACTAGAGTTTAAATTGATTTGGCATTTCTTATTGAGTTTTTATCTCAAAGTTCATGATTATCTATACTTAGACTGATAATACTTTGTGGGGGAGCATTCAAGTCGACTGAATTTCTCCTTCTCAAGTATTTTGTCTTCATTACCTTCATGTTTATCTAGTGGATATTTATTTAACATGCTAAGGTAATTGAGTTCAAATACATGAACTTTGGTACAGATTTTGCATAGATTCTAGTATATCTATTTTGATTTCTTTTCAATGAGTATACTCCATATGGAATTGATTCACTAATTTGTATGGGCAAATTGTGAATTATATTTTTTGTGATCATTGTTGAAAGTCTTATTTTTTTATATTTGGTATTTTATGTTGGTATACTAAAGGTATTCAAATTTCCAATTCTGTTCATCTTTGGACGACTGCCGTCAAGGAAAAATACATCTTCAAGTCTGCTCAATTGTCTGAAGAAAGGCGTCATCAAGTGGCTATTGGTTTTCATATTTATTCTGTATTTTTCCTTTTATTGAGTCTAGAAAAAATATAAGATTGATCGGATCGATACTGGCTTAGCGATTCTTAGTCCACAAAATATAGCCTTCCTATCCACAAATATCTATCCAAAACAGTACGTACCCCGTACAACAAATATACCACGCCTATGACCGACCAAAGGCCCGTATTGACAGTTACATGTACTGTTCATAGGAAGTTATAGAAGACTGGTCCCTGTGCTCCAATGCCTCGACCAGTTGAACCCCTCTGTCGCTTGAGCACTCCTGTGCATGATGCTGTTAGCACAATGATTATATCATGTTTTTGAATATGGCTAATCAATTAAGTTTAACTAGTGATATCACTAATATTCATATAATCACAATCATGTTTCTACTTAAACTTAGTATTGTCCTAAATGTTCTATATCATATTGCTATGCTTGTATCATACTGCATCATATTGTTTTGTTTCGTCTAACATGTACTTGCAGACAAGCAGTAAGTATGATCAAACCAGTACATATGCAACGAAGAATTATTGATGGGCCAAAGATGGCATAATATAAGAAGATTTCTCTGAACTGCCTAACGACCTATCCGAGGCCTCGCTTCGGGGGTTCTGCTGCTCAGTCAGCGGACAGGGAACGAGGGGACAGCTCCCCCCGTCAGTGGTTCGGGGGTGAAGCCCCCGAAAGGTATTCAAATTTTTAGTTCTGTTTATCTTTGGACGACTGTCGTCAAGAAAAAAGACATCTTCAAGTCTGCTCAATTGTCTGGAGAAAGGCGTCATCAAATGGCTATTGGTTTTCATATTTATTCTGTATTTTTTCTTTTATTGAGTCTAGAAAAAATTGTGAGATTGATCGAATCAATACTGGCTTAGCTATTCTTAGTCCATAAAATATAGCCTACCTATCCAAAAATATCTATCAAAAAGTCCACATACCAAAATAGCCAAAAACCCATCAAACTGGCCAAAACAGTTATGGCAGAACTCTGTACGAACTCAGTCAGAACTCGGCCCGAGTTCGGTCCGAGTTCTGCCGGGGTAAATTCGAAATACAGTTCCCACAAAATCTACCTACAATGTTCGTATGCGAAATCTTAGCATCCGAACTCTGTCCGAACTCTACCCGAATTCGGTCAACAAAAACACTATAAATAGAAAAGGACTTCATATTTTCGAATCATCCAATTTCATCTCTTCTCTTCTCTATCTAAAGTACTCTAAGCTTTTTACTTTCATATCTAAGCCTTTATGACTCTTAGCCAAGCCAGTACAGTTTCAGTTTAATATAGAGTTTGGTATTGAAGAGTTGTATCGGAGGCAGTATTCAGAAAACGTTCTAGTTTTTCAATTACCTTCTGGAGTCGGTCGTGAGCTCGTCACCAAGCCCAGTGTTATTGTTTGCCATTGATTATCGAAAGACCAGAACAGTTTTATGGGAGGACTGAACTTTGATTCACAATACAAACTCGCTCGTACAAAAAGAGCCTAGGAACAAAATCTATGAAAAGTAATCTAAGTACAATTGTTTAGTTTTTCTGGGGGGTGATGGTAGAGGCTCGGGAGAGTGCTATCAACTCTGTCTTACTCCTTGGACGATCGGACGTAGCTTCTGCTCTGGCGAGGAAATGCTCTTTGTGTGTGTGGGGGTTACTAGTCTCTCTGCTCGGGCTCTGTGCGTATATGACTCTGTGTGTTTGCAAGGAAACATCACCTTGCTATTTATAGGAATTGTGATGAGCGGGGTGTACAGTAATTATGCCTTGAAAAGTAGGCGGTTGGAGATTGGTTAAGATTAACCTTGATCTGTTTGTTGGAAATCAATCTGGGCTGTTGAGTTGGTTGCAATAAATCTGTATTGTTATAATTTGTTGGTTGCTAAATTCGAGTGGATAAGTCTTAGTCAATCTTCTTCCACGTGTTCCAACTGCCATTATGCTGCGAGCCACATGAACGAGGCATCCTGGCACAGCCGCATGAGTGTGGCCTCACAACTGAGCCGCATGAGGGTGGCCTCACAACTGAGCCGCATGAGGATGGCCTCACAACCGAGCCGCATGGGGATGACCCCCACAACCGGGCCGCATGAGGATGGCCTCACAACTGAGCCGCATGAGGGTGGCTCCCATAACTGAGCCGCATGAGGATGGCCTCTCAACTGAGCCGTATGGGGGTGACCCCCACAACCGAGCCGTATTAGGGTGGTCCCCATCTGAACCGCATAAGGATGGCCCTCACGACTGAGCCGCATGAGGGTTGCCTCCCATCTAAACCGCATAAGAATGGCCCCCACAACTGAGCCGCATGAGGGTGGCCTTATGTCAGAGCCGCATAAGGGTGGCCCCCCATCTGAACTGCATAAGGATGGCCCTCACAACTGAGCCGCATGAGGGTGGCCTCCCATCGGAACCGCATAAGGATGGCCCCCACAACTGAGCCGCATGAGGGTCCCTCATGTCAGAGCCGCATGGAAGTCTTTGAAGCGATCCGCATAAAGAGCTTTGGAATTGGTGGATCGTACCAGCTATAAAGAATTTTTTCGCCTCTCTAGGGGCACGTCATTATGTCAGAGTCATCATTTTACCTTTATGTCAGAGCTGTCAATCCTTTGTGTCAGAGCTGCCGTATTGCGTTAGAGTATTTAATGAGCCAGCTGCACAGAGTAGTTATGGCCAGCTGTAGAAGCCTATTTTTGAACCGCATAGGGCCACGTGGCTTTTCTAGAGCCGCATGGAGCTATCGGGGCCTTTCGATCCGCATGAAGCTCTATGGGGCTTTTTCAGAGTCGGATTGTCATCTGCTCCCTTTGTGTAGTAAGAACCGGAAAACTATTCAAAGTGGCTGTAAGAGGCGTAGTCCTGCCTGGTTTGCGGGGTTGGAGATGGATTCTTAAGGGTTCCTCCGGCCCCACAATTGCCTCTGTCTGCTCTTGAGCATCCTCCTTGATCAGGTGCCTCTTTGAGTTCTCGTACAAGCAGGAATCCGAATAGTAGGATTCGACCCCTTTGAAGGGATCGATGTCAGCGAATTCTGTTCTGACGAAGCCGTACTTGTCAACGTACTTGAAGCACTGGTGCAATATGGATGGCACGATCATGTAATCGTGTATCCACGGACGCCCCAGAAGAATGTTGTAGGAGGTGTCTGTGTCGATGACATAACAGGTTACTTCCGACTGAAGGTCGCCGATTTGGTACTTCAGGCAAATCTTTCCAATGGGATAGCTTCTTCCGGAATTGAAACCGCTGATGGCGGTGCTTGTAGGAGTCAGCCGATGCATAGGGATGCACAGATGGTGAAGCAAGCTCTTCGGAATGATGCTTATCGAAGAACTGGGATCAATGTGCATCCGATCCACCTTGACATTGCCGACGTATCCAGTGTAATACAGAGGGCGATCGTGCAAGTTGGTCTTGATAAGCATGTCTTAGGGAGTGAAGACAATGTAGGGCATTGCACCGATATAAGCACTGTCCTGGGCATCTGATGGCGAGCTCTCCCCTATGAGCTTGACTTGAGCCAGATAAGCATCAGCATTTTGAAGAGCGTCACTCAGGGCGACGCGAACATCCTTGGAGAGCCTCAAGAGGTCGTATAATGACAACTTGGCCGGTGTGTTGGCCAATTGTGCCAAGATGTCAAAGTTGTAGGGCCTCTCCTGTCTATGAGGTACCTATTTTCGGAGCGGCTTGTCAAAGCGAGTCTTCTTCGGCCTAGGCTTGTCGGTCGTCGAAGGCTGAGAAGGTCCTGGAGCATCAGCAGCCGCCGGCTGATGATATTCAGTCGAGTTTCCCGGAAGGGGTTGAGTTTGTGCACTGGATCGGGTAACGACAGCTGTCGCTTCTTCAATGCCAGTCGAGATTGTGCGGCAGGACTTGACTTTCCTACCCTTCTTCTTGCCAGTAGAGGGTGATGCTGGCTGGGTTACTTCAGATACTAAGTCCTGGTGGACCTACATGACCTCCCCTCGTGATGTGGTGAGGGGCACTAAACCAGTAGCCTGGTCTCGGGGAGGTGGAAGAATAGCGACCTCTATTTTTGCCCGGAGGACGGGTACTATACCGTCTTGGGTCCTCGTCGAAGGGAAGCTATCGAATTGGACAGACACCATGTTGGCCGCCATAGTTACCTCCTCGAAGTCAATGGCCAGAGCCTTAGAGTCGATCAGGTTCTGGATGTACAGCTTCAATTGGAAGCAGTCTTGAGTAGCATGATGGACGTAGCATTGGTATGGCAGTACTTTGGGCTTTCCATCTCTACAGGCCGAGGCTCACGTCTCGGTGGAGGGAGCTGAATCCTGTCTCCTTGTATGAGCTTGTCAAGGATGGGCTTGACATGGTTGTCTTCGAAGGAGTAAGTCATCTACGGCCACTGCTTCTCTGTCGGCTTCGGTTCGGGCTGTGGCTGTATCGGCCATCATAACCTGCTTGCCCTTGTTGTCTCGGTTATTGGAGGAATTATCACCGTTGTTGTTGTTGGCATTAGGGCGTTTGCCCTTGTCCTCTCCTTCCGAGATGTGCAACCCCAGTTGGCGAGCTTTCAACTTGTCTTCTGCGCTAGTGGCGCTGATGATGAAAGTCTTCGAGTCCTTGAACTGACTTTCGCCCATCTAGAGGCTGATTGTAGGAACCAGCCTCTTTTGGCAGATTTTAATCAAAGAAGAATCTGGATTGCCAGAGGGCAATTTTATCGCGGTTTGGTGAAACCGCTTAACGTAGTTCTTTGTCAGCTCCTTCTCACCTTGAACAACGTCCATGAGGGTGGACATTGTCACGTCTTGTCCTACCTCGTAGAACCCTTCAAGGAACATGTTTTTAAAGTCGACGAAGGAATGGATGCAGTTGTTCGATAGACTGCGGTACCAATCAAATGCTACCCCCTCCAATGCCCCGATAAACAACCGCGTGAGGATGGCATCATCATGAGGCAGATGGTCGGTTGTGACATCAAAGTAGGTGATGTACCGGCTAATAGATGTCTTCCCATCATATGGATTGATGTTAAATGGCTTATATCTTGGTGGGAAGGGGATATCTCTCCATGCAGTAGGATACGGTTGTCGTATCCTGAGGTCTTGGAAGGTTTCTCGGGCGTAAAACATGGCCCGGAGCTCCTGGACCTCTCGTCTTGCCTCCCTGGCCTCGTCTGCAGCGGTGGCAACCGACATTCTAGGAGGATTGTCGCCCGGGTTTGGCGCAGTTGTGTTTGAGTCTGCATTGACCGCGGGAATCAAGCTTGTTTGGCCAGGCGTCCTTCCTTGCAGAGCCGGTAGGGCCGCTTTGATCTCGTCCATGGACTTGACAAAGGTATGAAGTATGGCCTCCAGAGTGTCGATGCGTTGGCGATCACTGGGACCATCTTGGTCATTGTTCGTCATGAACATCGTCCTCACATGAGGAGAGATGGATGGAATGGTGGAGGACGTGCCCTCTAAATCATACCCTTGTACCGAGAAATCGTCGGGGTATATAGGAATATTCTCCTCTGGTTCGGACTCAGAGAAAGTGCTACTCCCTGTATAGGAGGCTGCCTCGTCTTGGGACCCGTGGACGTCCTCAGGGACGTCCGGATCTACTACATCTGTGGGGGGAATTATTTCCCCTGGTGCATCTTCTTGGAACACCAGATTGTTGTGGACGTTCGGAGGGGTGCTACCCCCAACTTCGGCTACCCCCAGATATGTAGATGATGAATCTCAAAGTGTTGAAGATTTCGTCTTAGAGCGGGTGCCCTGATAAACTCCTCCAGTGGTGGTTGTGGACAACCGCCTAGATGAGAGTTTCCTAGCCGCGCTAGTTGAGATCGCCGGGCTAGAAACATTTATCTTTTTCCCCGCCTTGCCGGTAGGGATCTTCCGAGCAGAATTGCAGGAGGCGACATGAAGCGCCTCGTCTCCTGAGCTTTATTACAGGACCGGCCATGGCTGCTGCAGTCGTTGGAAGACGGACTGCCGGTCCTCTTGTACTGCCGTCTTGTTGTAGCAGCTGTTGACAATGACTTGAGTGCAGTGATGTCCATGAAAGGACTCTCTATACACCAAGTTCTCTTTTCTTTTCTTGTGCTTGTGAAGAATCATATCATGCAAGTCGCTCATTTTGTGGGCCCGGGAGTCCCGAGCACACGAGTGTGTTGGCACCATGTTTGCTCCCTGATTGGGAGACTCTTGGAAACCACTCTGTCAGTTTGCCACCGGGGCAGGATACGGTCGGTTCTGTACAACTTTCCATCAAAGGCCCGCCTAACAGTAAGCGGAGCTCTCTGATGGTCAGAGGTTGGGACAGCTAACTGAGCTCGACGAGCCCGCACTGCCCTAGACTTCTTCCCTCTAGCACCCAAGGGCGCATAGTAGAACTAGTCCAAATTGTGCCGCACAGAGTCTGGCACATCGTTATAACAGCATCTGAGGTCAGGACCGCATGAGAGGCGGTCGAAGACTGAACCCGAGCCGCATGGAGCAGATGGTCTGCGGCTGGGATTGGTGGCCGTATGAGCATTCATGCTGCTGGTATTTGTGGCCGCATCAGCATTCATGCGGCTAGTATTTGTGGCTGCATAAGATTTCATGCGGTTGGATTTGGCTGTCGTATGGGCATTCATGCGGCTAGCATCAGCATTCATGCGGCTGGATTTGGCTGTCGCAGGAACATTCATGCGGCTGGATTTAGTGGCCGCATGAGCCTTCATGCGGTTGGAATTATTGGCCGCATGAGCCTTCTTCATGCGGCTGGCACCCTCATGCGGCTTCTTCCTGGACCGCATAGAGTCCCCATTTGCTTCCTCAAGTCCAGCATCGTAGTGCTTTCCTCTGCCGGACTTGAGAACAGCAGGGTCCTCTGTGGCCTGAAATGGGGCCGCATGGGAGTCTTCTCCGCCGTCTTGGGCAGCAGAGAATGCCTCTTCCAGAGCTTGGGGAGGAGCGAAAGTCTTGGGCCTCCACTCCCTGCAGGCCTTCTTCGTGTCGGCTCGCTTCTAGACCAGGCCAGCGCTCCCGTCGGAGAGCAATTCTTCAAACGCCTGCTGGTCGAAGCGGACGACCAGCATCTGTTGCACGGAGCCAAGTTTGGCTGCGTCCGATTGTATCACCAACTTCTCAGCAGTGGAGAAGTTAGTCCCCAGCAAAGTCGCCATCGTGTTTGCTATTGATTATCGAAAGAACAGAACAGTTTTATGGGACGACTGAACTTTGATTCACAATACAAACTCGCTCGTACAAAGAGAGCCTAGAAACAAAACCTAGGAAAAGCAATCTAAGTACAATTATTTAGTTTTTCTGGGGGGTGACGGTAGAGACTCGGGAGAGTGCTATCAACTCTGTCTTACTCCTTGGACGATCGGACATAGCTTCTGCTCTGGCGAGGAAATGCTCTTTGTGTTTGCGGGGGTTACTAGTCTCTCTGCTCGGGCTCTGTGCGTATATGACTCTGTGTGATTGCAAGAGAACAACACCTTACTATTTATAGGAATTGTGATGAGCAGGATGTGCAGTAATTATGCCTTGAAAAGTAGGCATTTGGGAATTGGTTAAGATTAACCTTGATCTGTTTGTTAGAAATCAATCTGGACTGTTGAGTTGGTTGCAATAAATCTGCATTGTTATGATTTGTTTGTTGCTAAATCCGAGTGGATAAGTCTTAGTCAATCTTCTGCCACGTGTCCTAACTGCCATTATGCTGTGAGCCGTATGAACGGGGCATCCTGGCAGAGCCGTATGAGTGTGGCCTCATAACTGAGTCGCATGAGGATGGCCTAACAACTGAGCCGCATGAGGATGGCCTCACAACCGAGCCGCATGGGGGTGACCCCCACAACCGAGCCGCATGAGGATGGCCTCACAATCGAGCCGCATGAGAGTGGCCCCCATAACTGAGTCGCATGAGGATGGCCTCTCAACTGAGCCGCATGGGGGTGACCCCCACAATCGAGCCGCATAAGGGTGGTCCCCATCTGAACCGCATAAGAATGGCCCTCATAACTGAGCCGCATGAGGGTGGCCTCATGTCAGAGCCGCATAAGGGTGGCCCCCTATCTGAACCGCATAAGGATGTCCCTCACAACTGAGCCGCATGAGGGTGGCCTCCCATCTGAACCGCATATGGATGGTCGCCACAACTGAGCTGCATGACGGTGACCTCATGTCAGAGCCGCATACAAGTCTTTGAAGCGATCCGTATAAAGAGCTTTGGAATTGGTGGATCGTGCCAGCTACAAAGATTTTTCTCGTCTCTCTAGGGGCACGTCATTATGTCAGAGTTATCATTTTCCCTTTATGTCAGAGCTGTCAATCCTTTGTGTCAGAGCTGTCGTATTACGTCAGAGCATTTAATGAGCCAGCTGCACAGAGTAGTTATGGCTAGTTGTAGAAGCCTATTTTTGAACCGCATAGGGCCACGTCGCTTTTCCCGAGCCGCATGGAGCTATCGGGGCCTTTCGAGCCGCATGAAGCTCTAAGGGTCTTTTGAGCCGCATGAGGCTCTACGGGACTTTTGAGCCGCATGAAGCTCTAAAGGATGTTTGAGCCGCATGAAGCTCTAAGGGACTTTTGAGCCGCATGAGACTCCCTTTGTTTTGAGCCGCATGGACTTTCCTATTTTTTTCCATGCTTCTACAGTTGTGAAGTCAATCGTGCAGTTGTCGCCAAGCACTGTGTTATAAGAGTTGCAAGCGCTCAGTTAAAGCTTGTGCCATGTTGGATTAACAGCGAGTAAGAGTACTAGCGACTGGACTAGTCCTCTCAGAGAGAAACAAGTATACATCGTGGTGTTCACTGAGTTTGAATTCTTGGCTCTTACTTTACCGTATTTTATTTACAGTCTTTTATCTGCCATAATATATAACTGCTTAAATTTTTTTTAATTGGTGATTATTTTTTGCTGCACACGCACACACTCTATTCACCCCCCTCTAGAGGTGCTCAACGGTCCTATAATTGGTATCAGAGCTATGACTCTATTATCTGGCTTAACATCCTTAGAGTAGATCCTTATTATCAATTGTTAACCTCTGATTTCAATTACCTACAATTGGTATCAGAGCAGTTTATTGTTATACAGATATTATTGCTCGTACTAATTGGTCCCATAATTTTTATATCAGAGCAGGTTATATTCATATATAACACTCAAGAGAGTATAGATATGGCAGCCGTGAATTCAATATTCAGAGGTGAAGTGCAATCCACAAATAGACTTCCACTATTTGAAGGAACGAACTATAGTTATTGGAAAACACGGATGAGCTTGTACCTGAAGTCTCAAGACTTTGACTTATGGTCAATTGTTGTCAATGGCTACCAAAAGCCTACTATCACATCTATTCTTACGTCCTCTATAATCAACAAGCCTTATTATAGTTACACGGAGGAAGAGAAGAATTTAGCTAGCCTTGATGCAAAAGCAAAGCATGCTTTCTATTGTGCTGTAGACTTTAATGTATTCAATCTCATTACTGCTTGCACAACATCTCATAAAATTTGGAAACTCCTTGAAGCTACTTATGAGTGCAGGTACGAAAGTAGTGCTAGCGACTCGAGAGAGGAGGATAGGCTTCATAATGATGCAAATGTGTGCATGATGGCATCGAGATTTATGGTTCAAAACAACCCTATATATGAAGAAGAGCTTGTATGTGACAACTGCAAAAAAATAGGCCACATCAAAGAAGATTGTAGTACTGCTAGAAAGGAGAGTCACTTTGAACGATCAAACAAAGGAAGGTCATCATCTCACAAATACTCTACCATGAGCATATGTTGTGAAAGCGAGGCAAGCAAATCTGAAGAAGAAAAGAGACCTCGTCAAACTACAAATATGTGCTCAATAGCATTATCCAACGAGGTACAAGATAACTCTATTCTTGAAGAGGGTGAATTTTCTTATAATGAGCTATCTGATGCTTTTAATGATCTGTTGGAAGAACACAAGAAAGTATTAGATAAGTATAAGCAAGCTAGAAAGGATATTCTCTGCTATAAGCTTGAGAATGAATAGCTTACTTGCTTATTGAATGATGCTAGAAATACTTTTACTTATAATAATTCTACTAAGATTTCTACACTTGAGTTTAGATTGCATGAGGCACTTGAATGCATTGAGAAAAGCACTCAAGAAAATGCTAAACTTAAGGAGGAATTAGAATCAGAAAAGAAGAAATATTCTATTGTTTCATGTAGAATTAATGCTCTTTCTGCTAAATATGATGAGATATGTGCTAACTCTAAAAAGTTAGAGATTAGACTGGGAAAACAGGTAGTACAACCTGTGACTCAGTCAAACACAAGACACGTGACACATCACAAAGTCACACACGACAGATCTTTTACAAAGGAAGCTCGCAAAGCTAATTAGGTTAAACATAACCATGCTTTTTATTATAGTCAATCACGCAAGACATATCACACCGCACGTTCTCATACACTACCAAAATACACTAAATTAGCGACGGATATTTAGCGACGAAAATTTTCAGTCAGCGTTAGCGACGGATTCGTGGCCGCTCGCCGACTGATTACCGACCACACGCCTTTGCCATTTTTATTTTAATTTTAGGGGGAGGAAAGGTCGCACATCCGTCGCTAGACTGTCGGAGTTATAGCGACGGATTTACAGTCGTCGCTACGCAGTCGATTATTTGGCAGGAATTGTGTAGAGAATTGGCGGGACATATCTTCGACGACTTAGCGACGGATATTCAGTCGGCACATATCAAAAAAGACGACTGCTGGGCGATAGGTTTTTGCCAGTCGCTAGTCCGTCGCTATATATACGTACCAGACTTTAAAAAAAATGGCGGAAGGAACTTTTTGCATTCCCCCCAAATTTACTCTCTCTCCTCTCTCTCTCTCTCTCGCCAGTATCGGCTTCGGTGATCGGTGTCGGTGTCGTCGTCGACGTCCTCTCCTCTCTCTCTCTCCCGAAGGTAATCCCCTATCTCTCTCTCTCGATCTCTCTCACTCTCTCTCTCTCGCGGTGTCGTATAGGGGCTGGACGGCGCGCTTGGGGCTGGGCCGTCTGGGGCTGGGCGGCTGGCTTGGGTCGGGGGCTGGACGGTGGGCTTGGGACGGGGGTATCGGGGGCTGGGCGGCGGGCTTGGGGCTGGGGCGGCGGGGGCTGGGCGGCTGGCTTGGGTCGGGGTCTGGAAGGTGGGCTTGGGACGGGGGCGTCGGGGTCTGGGAGGCGGGCTTGGGGTTGGGGCGTCGGAGGCTGGACGGGGGCGTCGGGGACAGGGCAGCTGGCTTGGGTCGGGGTCTGGGCGGTGGGCTTGGGGCGGGGGCGTCGGGGTCTGGGAGGCGGGCTTGGGGTTGGGGCGTCGGGGGCTGGGCGACTGGCTTGGGTCGAGGGCTGGGCGGTGGGCTTGGGGCGGCGGCATCGGGGGCTGGGCGGTTGGCTTGGGGCGGGGGCATCGGGGGCTGGGCTGCTGGCTTGGGTCGGGGGCTGGGCGGTGGGCTTGGGGCGGGGGCGTCGGGGTTTGGAAGGCGGGCTTGGGGCTGGGGCGTCGGGGGCTGGGCGGCTGGCTTGGGTCGGAGGCTGGGCGGTGGGCTTGTGGCGGCGACGACGGAGGCTGGGCGGCTGGCTTGGGGCGGGTGCGTCGGGGCTATTTGCAACCGACGCACACCCATAAGCACTCTTCATATATATATATGCAACTGAACTACTGGGCGGCGGGCTTGGGGCGGCGGGCTTTGGTCGGGGGCGACGGGTGGCTTTGCTTCTCAAATTCATCTGAGTTTATATATTGGCTAAATAATGTGTTATCCATATTAGGTGTTCCATTAGTTTGGTGGTATTTGGATTAGTAAATGTGAATATATATGGGGTTTGGATTCATGGTGTATATGTTCACTGTCTCAAGGACAGTGCGAGTTCTATCAGTTGTGTGCTTCTGTATAGATGTATATATCTATACATCTAGCTGTGATATACATATGTGTATGTGACAATCTCAGTTAGCGACGGACTAGTTACCGGTTAGCGACGGATATTTCCAGCTCCATTAATTGCATTAATCTACGGTACGACATGGTGATCAGGACATAGTCCCTGCAGCCATTCGACTGGCGAGGTAGAAACTATGTAGCCGTAGATAAAGTTGCCTGTCCTCCGACCCTCATCTCTCGGCAATGATGATACGACAACCTATCACTATATCTTATATAGTAGTAGATGATGTCTAAGTATTACATTAGTGAGTTCATCTTGATTCTGTTACGTCCTTCAGATACTAGATACGATAAGAACATATACTACACGATATGTATATAGAATATAGATGATTCACACTAATGTATACTAGATTGAATCTTGGGTTGTGTTCTGAGCCATCCGTTCTCACACTTAAAACACATAGGAATTAGTAGTGTGAGAGCGCCGGAGAGAGTGAGAGCACCGGAGGAGGGGGAGGAGAGAGAGAGAGTAAAATGGTACAACATGGTGAAGTAGTACTGTATTTTGGCTCCAGTTCTAGCTCCATTTGCATTAATCTACAGTACGACATGGTGATCAGGACATAGTCCCTACAGCCATTCGACTGGCGAGGCAGAAACTATGTAGCCGTAGATAAACTTGACTGTCTTCCGACCCTCATCCCTCGGCAACGGTGATACGACAACCTATCACTATATCTTATATAGTAGTAGATGATGTCTTAGTATTACATTTTGTGAGTTTATCTTAATTCTGTTACATTCTTCAGATACTAGATACGATAAGAACATATACTACACCATATGTACAGAACATAGATGATTCACACTAATGTATGCTTGAATGAATCTTGGGTTGTGTTCTGAGCCATCCGTTCTCACACTTGGCAAAAAATCGAATTTTTTATACTTTATCGGCTTTCGAAAATGTACTCAAATTACATGATGGTTCCTTTAGTTAGCTTGCGTATGTTACAATTATATTATTTGTGACTATCGATCTTACCAGATGGCACCCATGACCCGAGGAGCGGCACGTCGTTTGAGGAAAACAGTGAATGCTGAGGTGGCTCCTCCTACAGTTAAGGAGAAAGTGGCACCGGTTGCTAGTGAGACCGGAAGTTCTATTCATCCAGCACCGGTAGCTAGTGAGTCTGGGAGTTCTCTTCAAGCAGTCCTTGCAAGGGACGACATCTCTCCTCACGCCAAAAATCTCGCTTTTTCGAGGTGGTTGCGTGATCGTATCACTGAGCGTTTGCGTGAGCAGGTGATTCTCATTAGCTATTACTACTTATTTGTATTGGACTATTTGTATTGAGTTGTTTTTGTATTAGACTATTTGCATTGGACTACATATTGAGTTGTTTTTATATTAGACTATTTGTACTATCCTCCGACCCTCATCCCTCGGCAATGATGATACGACAACCAACAAGAGAGAATACTCTGAGAGATCCATCCGAGTATGACGTATACTCTGAGAGATCACATTTACAAGAATGATATCAGTAGTGGGATTGAGTGCTGGAGGAGATATTATCAGAGTATACATCCTACTCAGATGGGTCTCTCACCGTTATTAATTTTTTCTGACGGCATGGTGGATGTGCTCCCTCAACAGATTCTTGCTCCGAGCCAAAACTTTGCCCCGGAGCTCAAGTGGACATCCTTGGTGTAGAGCTCGAGTGAGAGGTTCCTGACAGCATGGTGGTCTCCTTTGTCAAAGTATCCGTGCTCATCCCATATTGGTTGTGGGACGAGCACGGATACTTTGACAAATGAGACCACTATGCTGTCAGGAACCTCTCACTCGAGCTCTACACCAAGGATGTCCACTTGAGCTCCGGGATAAAGTTTTGGCTCGGAGCAAGAATCTGTTGACGGAGCACATCCACCATGCTGTCAGAAAAAAATAGTAACGGTGAGAGACCCATCTGAATAGGACGTATACTCTGATAATATCCCCTCCAGCACTCAATCCCACTACTGATATCATTCTTGTAAAGGTGATCTCTCAGAGTATACGTCCTACTCAGATGGATCTCTCAGAGTATCCACTCCGGTTGGTTGTGTTCTGAGCCATCCGTCCCAGTGATTTGATTCTGTATTTTGGTTTCTGTATTTTGGCTCCAGCTCCATTTGCATTAATCTACTGTACGACATGGTGATCAGGACATAGTCCCTGTAGCCATTCGACTGGCGAGGCAGAAACTATGTAGCCGTAGATAAAGTTGACTGTCTTCCGACCCTCATCCCTCGGCAATAATGATACGACAACCTATCACTATATCTTATATAGTAGTAGATGATGTCTTAGTATTACATTATGTGAGTTCATCTTGATTCTGTTACATTCTTCAGATACTAGATACGATAAGAACATATACTACACCATATGTACAGAACATAGATGATTCACACTAATGTATGCTTGAATGAATCTTGGGTTGTGTTCTGAGCCATCCGTTCTCACACTTGAAGATAAATCGAATTATAACGACGGATATTAGGTTACTCTTCAGGATAATTGATGTCTATTTTATATTAATTTGGTTTGGTCTATATGATTCTTGGATAATTGGCGTGCATTAAATTCGTATGTGCATATTTGGTCTATGTGATTCTTGGATAATTGGTGTGCATTATATATTGGTTTGGTTTATGCATATTTTTGTGGACAGGGAAAGTGCTGCAATTTTTTTTCAAAAAAATTCTCAGTTACTGACGGACTAGTGACCGGTTAGCGACGGATATTTTCAGCTCCATTTGCATTAGTTTACGGTACGACATAGTGATCAGGACATAGTCCCTGCAGCCATTCGACTGGCGAGGCAGAAACTATGTAGCCGTAGATAAAGTTGTCTGTCCTCCGACCCTCATCCCTCGGCAATGATGATACGACAACCTATCACTATATCTTATATAGGAGTAGATGATGTCTTAGTATTACATTAGTGAGTTCATCTTGATTCTGTTACGTTCTTCAGATACTAGATACGATAAGAACATATACTACACCATATGTACAGAACATAGATGATTCACACTAATGTATGCTAGAATGAATCTTGGCTTGTGTTCTGAGCCATCCGTTCTGATCAAGCATCTTCCTTCTCCTCTCCTCCACCATGGCTCTGAACCAATCTGCTCCTCCCTACTTTCCTTCTTTTTATTTGACTCTCTCAGCCACATATGACATCCAGCTCAAGTGTAGAGTCGGGGGAGAAGAAGTGGGCAGGAAGAGGAGGGAGAAGCAGTACAGCCGGCGGCATGATCCGGAGGAAGTACAGAGGTTTTCTTCAACAGTCGTAGGAGAACTATAAGGATATATCTTTTTACAACATGTTATCTTGTCAAAGACCCTTCATGTGAATATCATGTTACCGCGGTGTCGGAAGACTAACATGTCATAAGTTTTCTAAGCCGTGTGTTTTGACATAATCTTCCCAACTCTTTCCTCCTATGTAGTAATCTTGCATTATTATATAGCAAGAAAGAGTTTGGAGGATTATGTCAAAACACACGGCTTAGAAAATTATGACATGTTAGTCTTCCGACAACGCGGTAACATGGTTGTCACATTAAGGGTCTTTGATAAGGTGATATGTTGTGAAAAGATATATCCTTATAGTTCTCCTACGGCTGTTGAAGAAAACCTCTGTACTTCCTCCGGGTCATGCCGCCGGCTGTGCTGCTTCCTCCTCCTCTTCCTGCCCACTTCTTCTCCTCCGACTCTACACTTGAGCTGGATGTCATATGTAGCTGAGATAGTCAAATAAAAAGAAGGGAAGTAGGGAGGAGCAGATTGGTTCAGAGCCATGGTGGAGGAGGGGAGAAGGAAGATGCTTGATCAGATCGGATGGCTCAGAACACAAGCCAAGATTCATTCTAGCATACATTAGTGTGAATCATCTATGTTCTTATCGTATATAGTATCTGAAGGACGTAACAGAATCAAGATGAACTCACTAATGTATGCTAGAATGAATCTTGGGTTGTGTTCTGAGCCATTCGTTCCAATACTTGGCAATTAAGCCATTCGACTGGTGAGGCAGAAACTATAAGGCTACTTGCATGTTCTTCCAACTTTAAATTACAAGATTACTACATTAGGTTAAATAAATCACTAACCTCATCGCGGCCAATGTTTACAGTCTTGGTCTCAACTGTCTTCGATTCTAGGATCCCATGCTTTCGGAAAATAGACAACGCAGACTCCATGGAATAGAATGGACTTACATGCAAATCGTCTGTGATTATGTATCTTTTCCCTCCTTTCACAAACACGCCATCCTTGTTGCCTACATCTGCAACCCCCTCCCACACAATATCCTCATCCATTGCCTTACCACAGGGACATCGAGCGCCAATAACCAAACTATACAGACGGTGAGTCTTGGTGTAGCACTCAAATGTGGGGCACCCGTAAATTCACCGAGGTTTTAAATCATCGACATTGAGTTTTAAACCCTCACATAGCCTTTCTGCTTCACTTCTAGGCTCGAGCAGCATCTTCTTGCAAGCTTTGGTCTCCAGATACTTAGTGTCAAGATTCTGGACGCTTTCGTAGAGCATGTCAACGCATCCTAGGGTCAATTTCCTGCCGAGGAAATTGACGCTAGGATGCGTTGACATGCTCTACGAAAGCGTCCAGAATCTTGACACTAGGTATCTGGAGACCGAAACTTGTAAGAAGATGCTGCTCGACCCTAGAAGTGAAGCAGAAAGGCTACGTGAGGGTTTAAAACTCAATGTCGATGATTTAAAACCTCGGCGAATTTACAGGTGCCCCACATTTGAGTTCTACACCAAGACTCACCGTGATGAGGTTAGTGATTTATTTAACCTAAGACATGTGATCATAGAATCGAAGACAGTTGAGACCAAGACTGTAAACATTATGTGAGTTCATCTTGATTCTGTTACATCCTTCAGATACTAGATACGATAAGAACATATACTACACTATATGTACAGAACATAGATGATTCACACTAATGTATGCTAGAATGAATTTTGGGTTGTGTTCTGAGCCATTCGTTCCCATACTTGGCAATTAAGCCATTCGACTGGCGAGGCAGAAACTATGTATCCGTAGATAAAGTTGACTGTCCTCCGACCCTTATCCCTCGGTAATGATGATACGACAACCTATCACTATATCTTATATAGTAGTAGATGATGTCTTAGTATTACATTATGTGAGTTCATCTTGATTCTGTTACATCCTTCAGATACTAGATACAATAAGAACATATACTACACTATATGTACAGAACGTAGATGATTCACACTAATGTATGCTAGAATGAATTTTGGGTTGTGTTCTGAGCCATTCGTTCCCATACTTGGCAATTAAGCATGTGAAATAGAACTGATTATGTTTAGTTTGTCTTACGATACAGATTTTTACATCCAAATTGAAATGGATCGTTACTTTGTTGTTCGTACATGGATGTACTAGCGGATCAACCTCCTGGACCGTAGGTACTTATAAGTATTGACCGTATCGGATTAGTATCGATCTATCGTTTTGGTATGGGCCGTATCGGTTGGTATTGGTCTTAGCGAATTGGTATCGTCCTATCCGATATGTATCAGCCGTATAGCTAGGATTCATATTGTCCTTATCGATTTGGTATCGGTCATATCCGATAGGTATCGGCCGTGTTGGATTATTATATACCATTTTGGATCAGTATCGTGGAAGGTTTAGTAACAACTGTACTTGGATTTCTCTCTTCTAGAGCTAGATTACCATTGTAAGAGAGTCACGAGAGCGTAGATGGCCAGTTACCGAACATATATACTTCCTTTTTAATCTCGCTTTTTCTGATGGAAAAGGAAGTATGTATGTTACTGTAACTGGCCAATCACGATCTGGTGATTCTCTTGCAATGGTATTCTAGCTCGAGAAGAGAGAAATCCAAGTACAGTTGTTACTAAGCCTTCCATGATACTAATCCGAAATAGTCTATACTAATCCAACACGGCCGATACCTATCGGATATGACCGATACCAAATCGATAAGGCCAATATGAATCCTATCTATTCGGCCGATACATGTACATATCGAATATAGGACGATACCAATTTGTTAAGGCCAATACCAATATGATACGTCCTATACCAAACCGATAGACCGATACTAATCTGATACACTAGATACTAAGTACATCTGGCCTATACCAGCGGATCCATAAATTACTACACGATAGGCCCAACAACTCCAGTTACATCCGGTTATTGGTGAGTACATGATTACATAGTAATTCTGTTAGTCTTGTGATACAGATTTTTACTCTCTCATGCTACCAACGTCACAACTTTTCCAGTGCTGCTCCCTCTAATGATGATGAACGCAAAAAACCAACGTCACAACTTTTATAACTTGAGTAAATTTCTTTACCCTATATGAAAATTTATGTTGTCAGAAAGATGGCTCCTAGTGTAGGAACGATATAGTAAAGCGTAATACTCTAGAGGGGGGGTGAATAGAGTTGGCAGCGGAATAATGCTAAATAAAAAATGTTAGCAACACAATCACAGTATATAATCACAGTTAAAATAATGTAAAGGCAGAGTTCAGAAAGCAAACGCAAAGACAGCGATGTATACTGGTATCCCTCTGTTGAGGACTAATCCAGTCGGTAGAACTCTTGCTACCAGTTGAATCCACTATAGGAAAAACCGCAAGTTTTCTTACG
Organism: Iris pallida; assembly: GCA_029216955.1. Taxonomy (NCBI): domain Eukaryota; kingdom Viridiplantae; phylum Streptophyta; class Magnoliopsida; order Asparagales; family Iridaceae; genus Iris; species Iris pallida. The sequence goes on along the minus strand of JANAVB010024400.1, from coordinate 18,023,375 downwards.
AAGTTCTTGCAACTTCTACAACGCGAGCTTTGATACGAAGAACTCGTCCAACTTCAAATGTGAAGAGGTATTCTTCAATCAAGCCTTCTGATTACAATCTCTCAGAAACTTCTAGACCGTACCGCACTGGCAAATCGACAAGAGGATTGTAACTGGCTTGGGATCTGAAAATGAAAGCTCTAGAAAACTCTTTGGAAGGCAGAAAGCTTTTTAGATAGAGAGAAGATTGAAAGTGAATGAGTGAATTGAAATGATCGAAATCTATCTCTATTTATAGGAATTCCAAAGGGAGAACTCTGTCAGAATTCGGGCAGAATTCGGGCAGAACTCGATGAGCAAATCTCGGTCAAATCCGCAACTGCAGGAGGACCAAGTTCCAGAGAATTCAAAAATCAAACGGCCACCAACCGAACTCTGGCCGAACTCTGGCCGAGTTCTGTCAGGGTTAGGTTAGGGTTTTTAAAAAAAGATTTTTGGTGATTTTTGAAAACCTTTTTGAAAACCTTTTTGTAAATATTTTGATAGGTCATTTTAAAAAACATTTTGAACTATTTGGGAGTAGCCTATTTGCCAGTACGACTCGGTGTACAACGTATTCCTAGACTCAAATAAAATAAAAAATTACATTGCATAGGAAGTACAGACTCAAGTAGGCAAACAGATCTTCAGTCTTGAACGGAGTGAATATCCAATCTTGCTTATGTCCAAGGAGCTGAGATGTCCCAACAAGCTTCGTATATCCAGACAGAGTTTTGATCAATTATTAAAATCAGGTTGACTATGACCAATGGGCCAACAATCTCCCCTATTTTGATAATTGACAAACTATGAATGATATAACATTAAGCTTGTTCAAGCTTGTTCAAAAATATCAAAAAGTAGAAATTGTTCATAACCTGTATTTAACTCAAAAAAAATGTTAGATCATTTTTAATTTTCTCCCCCTTTGTCACTTAGCAAAATAATTGCACAAGAGAAGGCTCCCCCGCATTAAATGCAGAAGGCTCCCCCGCAATCAATACATAAGTAACAAATAGCGAGAAAATAAAAGAAATATAGTATAAGAATTAGAGATATAGCATCACAGGAATGTAAAGTTGTTACAAATTATCATCACAGGCATGTATTGCTTCAAAAACATAAAAAAAATCTCAGGCATGCTATTTTACAGGCAGTTTAAAATGGAGAAGCAGTATAAAAAGATAGTGCTTAAACAAAATACAGAAATAAACTGAGATGTCATAAATGAAACATCAAAAACATGTCCATGAAGATAAAAAGTACTGATATCAAACTACAAAGTACTGATAAAAAGTAAATAATAAAAACTTGGAATGTCGGAGCATTTCCAAGTATACAATAAAATATCACTAATAATCAAATCAGATCTCATCATCACTATCCTCATCAATATCATCAGCAGCGTGGCCAGCATGACCGGAAGTACCAGCACCAGAAGTACCAGCGCCAGTAGGATGAGTAGGGGCGCCAGCATAGAACTCACCAACGTAATCTCGAGGTGCACGATACCAGTCATAGGCGTTACCTGGCTGGAAGTAGGCATGAACAGCCTCATCCTCACAGCGGTAACCCGAAAAAGCTGGATCACGAGGGATGGAAGCAGCAGAGTGACCAGTCTAGGCAAAACGCAGATCGGCCAAGGAGTTTGCCATCGCCTGGTAACAGGTGACATCGCGGAACTCTCGCTCGCGAGCCATGTCCGTCATCGAGACATGCAAAGCTGATAAATGCTGATGTATGCCCTCAAAAGTCATGGCATACGGCTGATGTGGTGAAGATGGTGCAGTAGGAGGAGCAGGAGATGGAGCTGAAGCAGTCCGACTGCGACGAGAAAGCTGGAGTAACTTGGGCTCAGAGTCCTGAGTACAAGTCGATAGATCGATCTCGAATCGCTGAAAGATACGAGGGAGAATCATCGCGTAAGAGAGATTTCGATCTCTAGCACGACAATGTCCCATCATCTGAATGATTGTCTTATGGGTGGAAAAAGAAATCCCCTGAAGAATATGGTACATGGCGGACAGCTCAAGCGAAGTCACATCATCCTTGGAAGTGGATTTTGGAAGAAGAGTAGAGTAGATGATGCGATGCAATTCGTAGTTGAACAAGTTCAGGTTGTTAGCCTTGAACTTTCCAGAACGTACTCTGTCAGGTGCACAAAGTTCCGTTTTGAAACTCGTGAGTGTAGTGCCTTCGGGGAAATCGAATTCCGTGATATCAACTAGCGGTTCACCTTCATTGGGAATACCAAGAATCTCCGCTAGAAGGACATCATTGAAGTCAATGTCTATGCCTCCGACACGTGTACTCACGTCAAAAGTGTTAACTACGAGATTGCAATAGAACAATCTAATGGCATTAGTAGCTATTGGGAAGCACAGTTTAACAAGTAAGTGTAACCCTAATGCCTCAAATAAGTGACGATGATCAGGGAATACCGTCCATTTAACCGGAGCGCCGCTACATATGGAACGGATGGAAAAGTCACCGTACCATAATAAAGCTTGATCGAGGGTTTGAAAGAAGAACCCATCGAAAGCGCCGTCGCTCTTTTGGACCGGCAAAAACAAAGAATCCGTGTGAGGATTCGAAGAGGATCCTTCCTCACTAGGAGTGGTCTTCTTCCTCTTTGACGGATTAAATCTAGGTGCCATTGAAATAAAAAGCACTAATATGAAAGGTGGAGAGAGAGGGAGTTATACCTCACGAAAATTAGATATGTTGTAGAGAAGAACGATCTCCGCACGATTCCAAATTTTGGAAGGATTTTACCAAGTAGATTGGAAGCAATAGATTGGTGAAGAACTAGGGTTTGGAGGTCGGGGTCGGCTGCTGCTGCTGTTGTAATTAGTCTTGAAGTAATGAAAGCGAAGAAGCTCTCGGGTTCTGTATATATACACATACACCCTCAACCGAACTCGGGCCGAATTCGGTCAGAGCTCTGGCCGAATTCGCCTAGGGTTCTTTCAGGTTGATTTTTGCTACTTCTTTTTCATTGACTCGTTGCAAATATTTAATTCAAAGATTAGTTATTTTAGTCTTCAAATAACATAATTAATAATATTTTATGAATTAAATGTCGTTACACAGCGACTGTCTCAGATTAGCTGTAGGAGTACTGTCCCAGCTGGCGGAGGTTCACCGGGGAACTCTTAAGTACCGCTTCGCTTCAACCGTAGTTGTGGTGACAGACAGACTCTTTATTAGCTTGTCTCTAACACAGTTTTTGCATAATGATATATAATCATAAAATAAAATCAATTAATATTATTGACGTCCAAAATTCCTAATTCTCGACGTAAATAATTGAAACGATCTTCCGCTAGAGGTTTAGTAAAGATGTCAGCTAATTGATTTTCAGTATCTATGTACACAAGGTTTATATCTCCATTTTGATGATGATCTCTAAGAAAATGATGTCTAATCTCGATATGTTTAGTACGAGAATGACATACAGGATTCTTAGTCAAATTAATGGTGCTCGTGTTATCACAGAAAATGGGAATATGTGTGAAAAATAAATCAAAGTCTTCTAGGGTTTGTTTCATCCACAAAATCTGAGCGCAACAACGTCCTGCGGCGATATACTCAGCCTCTGTTGTTGATAAGGCTATAGAATTTTGCTTTTTACTAAACCAAGAGACTAGAGCCTTGCCTAAGAAATGATATGTACCGCTAGTACTTTTTCTATCAACCTTGCATCCCGTAAAATCTGCATCCGAATAACCAATAAGGTCAAAGGATTTAGTTTTGGGATACCACAAGCCGACAGAAGAAGTGCCCTTAAGGTATCGGAAGATACGCTTAACTGCGGTCAGATGTGATTCCTTTGGGTTAGCTTGAAAACGTGCACACAGGAAAACACTAAACATTATATCTGGACGACTAGCAGTTAAGTAAAGTAAACTACCAATCATACCTCGATACTTACGTGTGTCGACTGGCTTGCCTTGTTCGTCAGAATCAAGTTTTGTTGAAGTTGCCATCGGAGTGCCAATAGGTTTGACATTGTCCAGATCGAACTTCTTTAGCAAATCTTTTGTGTACTTGGCTTGATTAATGAACGTCCCATTGTCGGTTTGTTTGATTTGCAATCCGAGAAAGAACTTCAGCTCTCCCATCATGCTCATCTCAAACTCATTCTGCATACACTTAGAAAATTCTTGACAAAGAGATTCATCAGTGGATCCAAATATGATATCATCAACATAAATTTGAATTAAAAGCAGCTTGCCATTAAAAGATTTAATAAAAAGTGTAGTGTCAACCTTTCCTTTTGAAAAACCGTTGTCAAGTAGAAAAGAGCTTAGGCGGTCATACCAAGCACGAGGGGCTTGTTTCAAACCATATAAGGCTTTCTTCAACTTGAAAACATGGTCAGGATTTTTGAAATCCGTGAAACCCGGAGGTTGTGCTACAAAAACTTCTTCTTTTATAAAGCCATTTAGAAAAGCACTTTTTACATCCATTTGAAAAAGTTTAAAATCATGAAAACATGCAAATGCACATAACATTCGAATGGATTCTAATCTCGCAACTGGGGCATAAGTCTCATCGTAGTCGATACCCTCTTCTTGATTGTATCCTTGAGCTACGAGTCGAGCCTTGTTACGAGTTACTAAACCATCCTCATTTAGTTTGTTTCGGAATACCCAACGGGTGCCAATGACCGGATGATCAATAGGCTTGGGAACAAGTTCCCAAACTTGATTCCGTTCGAATTGGTTTAATTCCTCTTGCATGGCATCTATCCAGAAACTATCACTACATGCTTCATCAATAGATTTAGGTTCTAGCTGTGAAATAAATGCAACACTAGAAACAATATCTCTACTGGATGATCGAGTACTTAGTCCTTTGGTAATGTCACCAATTACCAAATCTTGTGGATGATCAGCTGTGAATTTTAACCTCTTCGGTAGACTCTGTAGGTAGCTGGTTCCTGGATCTCCTCTAGGGGGTTCAGCTAGTGCAGAGCTTGGTTCAGGTTCAGCTGATGTTGAGCTTGATGTAGGCAGATCTTCATCACTGTCATCGAGAGTCATTTGGTTCATTTCATCAAAAGTGACGTTGATTGATTCTTCGATGATCATGGTACGTTTGTTGAAGACTCTGTACCCTTTGCTCTTGGCCGCATAACCTAGAAATATACCTTCATCGGCCTTTTCGTCAAACTTTCCTAAGTTGTCTTTAGTATTAAGAATAAAGCACTTACAGCCAAAAATCTTAAAGTATGAAACTGAAGGAATTCTATCAAACCATAACTCAAATGGAGTCTTCTTCGATTTGGGTCGAATTAGAACTCTATTGAGCACAAAGCAAGCTGTATTGACAGCTTCAGCCCAGAAGTATTTGGGTAGGCTAAATTGATTTAACATCACTCTGGCCATTTCGGTTAGAGTTCTGTTCTTACGTTCCACAACTCTATTTTGTTGTGGAGTTCTAGGGCAGGAGAACTCGTGTATGAAACCGTGTGTGTCACAAAATTGCTCGAAATCAGCATTCTCGAATTCGCCTCCATGATCGCTTCTAATTCGAGTGATCATGTAACCTTTTTCATTTTGTACTTTCTTGCAAAAGGCGACAAATTCGGATAATGCGTCATTCTTGCGTGTCAAAAAATATACCCACGTGTATCTAGAAAAATCATCTACAATAACAAATGCATATAATTTACCTCCGAGACTAGCAACTCTGCTAGGACCGAATAAATCCATGTGTAGCAATTATAGAGGTCTAGTAGTACATACTGCGTTTACAGACTTGAATGTGGATTTGGAAGCCTTGTTCTTTTCACATTGGCTGCATACCGAATCTTTCTTGAATGTTATGTCTGGTAAACCGCGTACTATCTTCTTTGTGGATAATCTTGAAATTGTATCCATGTTTGTATGACCGAGTCTTATGTGCCATAGATGACTCTCATCACTTTTGGCCATTAAGCATCTACCTGAAATGTTAGCTTCTTCCAACAGATAGAAAACATATATATTGTCTTCCCTGATTCCTTCAAAGATAGTACTACCAGTTGAGCTATCAACTATAGTACATTTGTCTTTGCCAAAGTTGATACCATAACCATGATCAGCTAGATGACTTATGCTGAGCAGATTATGTTTCAACTCGGTGACCAGACAGACATCTTTAATCACTGGATAGAGAGACTTACCAACATCATCGATACCAATAATATACCCTTTCAAATTATTACCGAAGGAAACATAACCTTCCTTCTTCTTCTTCGACAGTGTTGCAAATAGGGTAGCGTCACCGGTCATATGTCGTGAGCAACCGCTGTCGAGGATCCATTTGCTTCTAGCATGTGAAGGGTGTTCCACCTACAAAACAGTTTACAGATGAAACCTTTGGTACCCATTTCTTGTAGGGTCCTGAATTGTTAGCTTTAGGTATCCAAGCATAAACATTTAAATCTACAAGCTTTCTCATTCTACATGCAGATGATATATGACCAATGAGGCCACAATAATGACATTGTGCATGTCGAGTGTTGAAAGCTGAGTGGTGTGCATGGTTGGTAGGTTTGGGTTTTCTAGTATAGAAGAATGCATACCTATGATCATGTTTGGGCTTAACCTTTTGGTGTAAAGGTTTTATATGGTTTGGTCTGACAGTGTTTGGCTTGGGAATGTTCCAAATTCTCGGTAAGTGACACGTGTTAGGATAGGAAGCAGCAGGCTCAGGCTATTTTCCTAACCTAATTTCCAACCTTTTGGAAGTGTCATATAACTTAGTATAATCAGAAGTGAGTGATTCCATTCTGATTTGTGCAGATTGAAGACTTTTCTTTTCTCTAGAAAGATCTTCTCTCAATTGGTCTATAATCTTGTCTTTCTCTTCGGATGATTGTTTAGTCTCGTGTAATAAGAGCTTTATAGAGGAAAGCTCACCAGACTCACTAACATTAGCTCTAACCTCAGCTAGTAGGTCGGTAAGTCTTCCTATTTCTCCTTTGTACTCTTTGAGTACCTTCTTAGCGGTCTGATATTTACTACGCAGTTTCCTGTAGTCAAGCATCAGGTCACTGAAGGCATCTCCTAATTGCTTCATATGTTTCTACAGGTTCAGTAGGTACCTGATCGATTGCCATGAAGCAGATGTTTGCAGCGTCCTCTGAATGTTCATCTTCTGAGTCGCTAGCTTCACTCTCATGCCATATGCTGGTGTTAGCATATTTCCGAGACGTTGATCTTTTCAGGTTGCCTTTTTCATACCTGTTGTTCTTCTTGCTCGATGATGAGTTGATGGGACAGTCCTTCTTCATATGTCCCTTCTTCTTGCAGCCATAGCAGACAGCATCTTCTTGGTACCAGTTGTTGCTGTTGTTCTCTTTGACTCTCTTCTCATGTCTCATGAATCTTTTGAACTTCCTTGCTAGGAGAGCTTGATCTTCAGCGTCAGATCCACTGCTGTCTGAGTCATCTTCAGCAGCTTTTCTGTGCTGAGCCTTGAGGGCGATAGTCTTCTCCTTTGGTGCAGGTTCTTCAAAATCTTGTAGCTCCAGTTCATGAGTGAGTAGTTTACCCATGAGTACTTCAAGTGACATTGTGGTGAGGTCGTTTCCTTCAATGATAGCTATAGCCTTCGGAATCCAGTTCTTGGTGAGAGCTCGCAGGAGTTTGCGAATCTTTTCGTGGTTACTGTAATCTTTGCCTAAGGAGGACAAAGGGTTTACAATATCCAAGAACCTCTCGAACATTTGTGTGACTGTTTTATTTGGCTTTATTTTGAACGCCTCGTACTCTTGAGTAAGTCTGCTGACTTTTGACTCCTTGACTTGAGTGGTGCCTTCATGTGTAACTTCGAGAAGCTTCCACACACTATTTGCCGTTGTGCATATAGATACCCTGTTAAATTATGTTCTGTCTAAGGCACAAAAAAGAGCATTAATGGCACGTGCGTCAAGACTGACCTTTTTCTTTTCTTCCTCTGTATAACTACTTTGGGGTTTTTCAACCAAAACTCCCTCGACATTTATACGAGGTGGCTTCTGATAGCCATCAAGAACAATAGCCCATAAGTCAAAATCAAGAGATTTCAAGAAGAAACTCATCCGTGTTTTCCAATAAGTGTAATTAGTACCATCAAACAGAGGGGGTCTGTTTGTGGCCTGACCTTCACTTGTGAATTTCATAGTTGCCATGTGATGTGCTGTGATCTAATAAATAATGAATAAATAATAGCACTGTTACCTCGCTTTACCTGTAACACCCGCTTTGATACCAATTGTAGGAACGATATAGTAAAGCGTAATACTCTAGAGGGGGGGTGAATAGAGTTGGCAGCGGAATAATGCTAAATAAAAAATGTTAGCAACACAATCACAGTATATAATCACAGTTAAAATAATGTAAAGGCAGAGTTCAGAAAGCAAACGCAAAGACCGCGATGTATACTGGTATCCCTCTGTTGAGGACTAATCCAGTCGGTAGAACTCTTGCTACCAGTTGAATCCACTATAGGAAAAACCGTAAGTTTTCTTACGAAGTCCTTGCAACTTCTACAACGCGAGCTTTGATACGAAGAACTCGTCCAACTTCAAATGTGAAGAGGTATTCTTCAATCAAGCCTTCTGATTACAATCTCTCAGAAACTTCTAGACCGTACCGTACTGGCAAATCGACTAGAGGATTGTAACTGGCTTGGGATCTGAAAATGAAAGCTCTAGAAAACTCTTTGGAAGGCAGAAATCTTTTTAGATAGAGAGAAGATTGAAAGTGAATGAGTGAATTGAAATGATCGAAATCCATCTCTATTTATAGAAATTCCAAAGGGAGAACTCTGTCAGAATTCGGGCAGAATTCGGGCAGAACTCGATGAGCAAATCTCGGTCAAATCCGCAACTGCAGGAGGACCAAGTTCCAGAGAATTCAAAAATCAAACGGCCACCAACCGAACTCTGGCCGAACTCTGGCCGAACTCTGGCCGAGTTCTGTCAGGGTTAGGTTAGGGTTTTTTAAAAAAGATTTTTGGTGATTTTTGAAAACCTTTTTGAAAACCTTTTTGTAAATATTTTGATAGGTTATTTTAAAAAACATTTTGAACTATTTGGGAGTAGCCTATTTTCCAGTACGACTCGGTGTACAACGTATTCCTAGACTCAAATAAAATGAAAAATTACATTACATAGGAAGTACAGACTCAAGTAGGCAAACAGATCTTCAGTCTTGAACGGAGTGAATATCCAATCTTGCTTATGTCCAAGGAGCTGAGATGTCCCAACAAGCTTCGTATATCCAGACAGAGTTTTGATCAATTATTAAAATCAGGTTGACTATGACCAATGGGCCAACACCTAGGACTCGTCGAGGTGGTGCTGCTAGTCGAGGAAGGGGTCGAGACAAGAAACCCTTGGAGGTCGACACGGAGGAAAACTCCGTCGTCAAACAAGAGCCGGTGACTGTTAAGGAGAAGGTGTTACCAAAAGTCGAGGTCAAGGAAGAACCGATGACCATCAGAGAAGAGATTGCTCCCAAGCTTGAAGCTAAGGAGGAGCCACCGTCAGAGAGTAGTAGCATCGGGACCGACCCTCATGTCCCTACAGAAGACCTCAACCAGATTGAGCTTTCGTATGCAAAGTGGCTGATAGAATGGTACATGCCTCAACGCAACTATCATCCCTGGCTGTGAGGATTCATCGTCTGACTTGTGGTCTTTGTTGAGGCCAAAGTCGATTTTTCTATGTGTTTTGGAATATTTGTGAAAATTTTGGAATATTTGTGCTATGATCGGTCGCTAGCGATGGATATTAGGTTACTGTAACTGGCCAACTCTTTCCTATGTATTTTAGAATATTTGTGAAAAATTTAGAATATTTGTGCTATGATCGGATTATAACGATGGATATTAGGTTACTCTTTCGAATAATTGATGTCTATTTTAAATTAGTTTGGTTTGGTCTATAAGATTCTTGGATAATTGGTGTGCATTAAATTCGTATGTGCATATTGGGTCTATGTGATTCTTGGATAATTGGTGTGCATAATATATTTGGTCTATGTGATTGTTGGATAATTGGTGTGCATTATATATTGGTTTGGTTTATGCAAATTTTTGCGAACAGGGAAAGCGCTGTAATTTTTTTTTCAAAATATTCTCAGTTAGCGAAGGACTTGTGACCGTTTAGCGACGGTTACTACCAGTTTTCGACTACTTTTCGACGGGGGTTCCGTCGCTAACTGGAGATTTGAAAATGTTCCCAGGTAGCGACGGATGGTCGACGGATTATCCGTCGGCATGGTATATTGTTCGACGGAATAGCGACGACCTATCCGTCGCCCTTGTTCTGGAAATAACAAGGATTTCCAGAACAAGATCGACGGTTAATCCGTCCGTATTCCGTCGATATATCGACGGAATAGCGACGACTTATCCGTCGCCATGTTGCTGGAAATGACATAAATTTCCAGAAGCTGATCGACGGATTTTCCGTCAGAAAATCGTCGCTAATTCGTCCTTTGTTATCGAAGGCGTCGACGGATTAGCGACGGCATGATACACTCTGATACGCTATAACGACGGGTTACTGACGGAAATTTAGGTCGCTATTGTCTACACATTTCAGTACTTAATACTTGAAAAGGACGCTAGTCCGTCGGAACGTCGTCGCTACTGCTTTGTATTGTTAAGTCGATAAAACGTCGCTATTCCGTCGCATGACGACTACGTAGCGACGGACAGTTATTAGCGACGAGCTGATTGTCGACGGATTTTTTGGCCAAAATCCGTCAGTGATCGGTCGCTAATTGTAATTACCGTCGGATTGGCGACGGATATGGCCATCGCTAAATCGATAAATTTTGGTAGTGATACTACTGCACATAGCCCTAATGTTAATATTTTTTGTCATTATTGCGGCATGAATGGACACATTTCTAATCATTGTCAGATTAGAAAGCTAGTTGATATGAACTTGTGCAAATGGATTCCCAAAGCTAATAAATATGGATCCAAGTTTTGGATACCAAGATCTTCGCCTCTTAATCCAAGTGAAGCTTCTTATATCAAGTAGAACAATGGAGCATGTTGGTGATTGCAAAGCTACAAAGGTCATCATCCAAGCAATTACACCAACACAAGTGTGGTCACTAGAACCACTTTGGTAACATGCTTCCTAAATAGTTTTTAATATCTAGCATGTTCTTATTGATGTCTTGCTCTTAGCTCTCATTGATATCTTTTAATTGTTTATTATTTATGTGAGTTATAATCCTAGCATGACTAGTAAGTTAGCTTAAATGATATTTTCACACTATATAGTCTTTCTTTTATAAGTGTGACACATTTATCTAGGTATGCTCTTTACACTTAGTCTTTATCTATGAAGCATGCATACCACTCTAGTCTATAGGAGCTAGAGTTAATGTATTTTTGACTCTCTGTCTTTAATATTTCTGAAATGGTCACTTCTTACCGATTTGTCTTTAACATGTCATATTTACTTTAATCGGTATTTTGTGAGTATGTATGTTTAGCACAAGTCTCTTTTTACTCAATATATATATATATATATATATATATATTTATTTTTTTTTACTCAATATATATATATATATATATATATATATATATATATATATATATATATATATATATATATATTTATATATATATATATATATATATATATATATATATATATATATATATATAAATGTATATATATATATATATATATATATATATATATATATATATATATTTATGTTAACCTTGTGCTTACATAATATATTCATTATTGATTCTTATATCTTATTTCGAGTAACTTCTTATGAATAAATTACATCTTTGCCCAATAAAGCATATTTATACATGTTCTTGATCTTGTGATAATTTTTCAAGGTTTATTAAGGATACATGAGTACTTCATATATTGTCATTTATATATTGCTCATATATTTTATTCATATATACTTTTGTATAAATATCATTATGGGGGAATATTGAGTTTAGCTCAAGTTCTATATTATTTTGAAAAGTATTTAATTATACTTGTTATATTCAAACTTGTGCCTACCTCATACTTTAGCTATTGATTTCTTTGAACAAAATTTGTGTTCTTTTCTTTATTAGCTTCTTCTTCAAAACCTCTCTTAAATGACATTTTTTTTTGCTTTTTGGTTGACATTTTAGATACATGACTCTTATTTAATTCATGTTTGAACTATGTCATGTATGCATTTTTTTTAGTCTCCTAACTTTCGATATTTGTTTGTTTTTTATTTCTAAGTGGGATTTTGAGAACATATATTTATTAATGTCTTGATCATGATTTTATTTGTGAGTGTTCTTTTAAGATTATTTGTTTTATCTTGATTGGTGCATACTTATAAAATATATTTATCTTTATAGTGCACTTCGAAAACTTTTTGAAAACTAGTTTTTAGAATCTTAATCTTGATGATCATTTCTTGTTCATTATTTGGAGATTTACTGTCTTATATTTAGGGATTCTGGATTTCGATGTTGTTCGATGATACTTCATATATTCCTTTGAATCTAAGTTCTTAAGAGTAGAGATCATTTTAGGAACAAGTCGAAAGGGTCCTTCTGTCATACAGGTGTAAATAACCTGAAGCGATACGGTGTACTAGTCTTCGGACTACCGCTAGCTGGAAACCGGCCCCTACAGCTAACTCGAATTGATCAATACTTTATAGACTTAAGATTTATTAAGCTCTAAATGCAACTATTATCTAGTTCTGGATCCAAGGTACTGAACCCAGTCCCCTAGGTTCCAAAATACATCAGCATATCTAGGTCCTATATTTTGAGTTACAAATATTTTATATTTTATTGTTAACCAATAATTTTGTAGCACATATGGATCAATGTAATTGATACATCTTATGTTGTATGCTACATTGTTCTAATTTTTTAAGCCCATAGAATATCACTACAAAAATACAGTAAATTAGCGACAGCACATTAGCGACGGATTTGTGGCAAATAGCCGACGGATGGGCGACGACATGCCGATACATTTTTTATTTCATTTTTAGGGGGAGAAAAGGTCGCTCATCCGTCTCTAGGTCGTCGGATATGTAGCGACGGATACACAGCCGTCGCTATGCAGTCGATTATTTGGCAAAAATTGTTGGAAGAAGTGGCGGGACAATTCTTCGACTACATAGCGACGGATAGTCTGTCGACAAGTATCAAATAGAGCGACGGATTAGCGACGGATAAAATCCTACGCTAGTCCATCGCTAAATATACGTTCCAGACTTAAATTGAAACGACGGGAGGAAATTTTCATTCCCCCCAAATTTTATTCTCTCTCCTCTCTCTCTCTCCCGCGGCGGTCGGCGACCTCACTCTCCTCTCTCTCTCTCCCGCGGCGGTGATCGGCGACCTCTCCTCTCTCTTTCCCAAAGGTAGTCTCTCTCTCTCTCTCTCTCTCTCTCTCTCTCTGTGGTCGTAGGTGTCGTGGGCTGCCGGGGGCATCGTAGGGCAGCGCGCGCGGGGGGCAAAGCGAGGCTGCGCGGGGCTGCAGCGGGCGGTGGCGCGTGCGGGGCTGCGGCGGCCGGCGGGGTGCAGCACGCTCCGGGGCAGCGGGAGGCGGCGGGGGTGGCGCGCGCGGGACAGCACGGGGCTGGGGGGCGGCGAGTGGTTGTTTATAATATGTATATAAATGCATATGCATTTGTATTATTATTATTATTATTAGTATTATCGTTATTAATAGTATTATTTATTTAGAAATTATATAAAAATATTAGGGTTAGGGTTAGGGTTTACTGGGAGAGGTGGAGAAGAAGCGTAGGGAAACAAATAATTATCGGTATCGGAATCGGTATCGGAATCGGTAAATGTTAGTTAGTTAATTTTAGTTAGCATTATGCTATTTAACTAGTAAATGTTAGTTAGTTAATTTTAGCTATATTATATATATATATATATATATATATCAAGGTTCAAAGTATCGGTATCGGAATTGGTATCGGACTTTTCCTATGAGTATTGGTATCGGCGATAGCGGTAGTATCGGCAGTTTCGGATCGGAGTATCGAATTTTTTGGTATTAGGAAACAAATAATTATCGGTAGTATCGGATTCTTTTACATGCTTTTACAACCTTATTATGCTTTCAACCTAGGTTCACAATATCGGTATCGGAATCGGTATCGGACTATTCCTATGTTGTTTAATTTTCTTTGCCGAATTGACCGGAATGAAGACCCCCAATGTCGGCATCGGTCAATATTTGGTATCGGTCGGTATCGGATCGGAACATGCCAAACCGTATCAGTATCGGCCGTATCGGATCGGTATCGGCCGATACTTTAAACCATGAATTTTATATATATATATATATATATATATATTTTATATATATATATATATATATATATATATACTAACTCGTCAAGTTGAACCGTGTATAACATGCTCGACGCTTAAGAGGAATCAATTGGACTTAGTGGTATCGGTATTGAACTATCGGTATCGGTATCGAACTATCGGTATCGGTATCGAACTATAGGTATCGCTAGCGGACTATAGGACTATCGGTATCGGTATCGGTATCGAACTATCGGTATCGCACTATAGGTATCGGTATCGCACTATCGGTATCGGACTATCGGTATCGGTATCGGTATCGAACTATCGGTATCGGTATCGGTATCCGTATGTACTTAGTATCAATCGTAGCAGATTAGTATCGGTATATCGGTTTGGTATAGGTCGTATCGGATGGTATTGACCTTAGCGAATTGGTATCGTCCTATCCGATATGTATCGGCCGTATAGCTAGGATTCGTACCGGCCTTATCGATTCGCTAAGGTCAATACCAATTTGATACGGCCTATACCAAACCTATAGACCGATACTAGTCTGATGCGGTCGATACTAAGTACATCCGGCCTATATACCAGCAGATCCACCAGTTACATGATTATATACTAATTTTGTTTAGTTTGTCTTACTATACAGATTTTTACATCCAATTTGTGATGGATCGTTATTTCATTGATCGTACATGGATGTACAAACGACAACACGAGAGCAGAATAGGTATGAGTGACGAATTTTAGGCAGGCGTGGAAGTGTTTCTTAAGTATGCCATGAGCAAAGCTCAGTATATGGACGGAAATAAAATCAAGTGTCCATGTCGTAATTGTCGCAATAGACGTTACGAAGAAGTGGTGAGTGTAAGAGATCATTTGACCCGTAAGGGTTTCGTACGTGATTACGACCTGTGGTCATCGCAAAGTGAACTATATGCGGAAAGACAGGTTGCGAATGCTGCTACTTATGCTGTTGATGATAATGCTGCAACAGATTTTATCGTCAAAGACGACGAATGCTCTGTTGATTATGGAGACCTGCAGAACCTTGCACGAGATATGGTGTACGATGCTGCAGGGCCTAATTTTGATCCGGAGGATCCTAATCCCGAGGCGAAGGAGTTCTATGATATGTTTCAGGATGCTGAAACTTATTTATATCCTGGTTGTGAGCCACATTCCGTACTATCAGTGACGATGCGGTTGTTGAACATAAAGTCCGATTTTAACTTGCCACAAACTTGCTATGATCGGATTATACAACTAATCAAAGAGGTGTTACCGAAGCAATCAAAAGAGCTTCCAAAAAACTTCTACAAGTCGAAGATGATGGTCCGACAACTGGGACTGGGGTACGAGAAGATAGATTGTTGTCGCAACGGATGCATGTTGTACTACAAGGAGAGCGAGGATATAGAAAGTTGCAGCTTCTGTAATGCGGATCGTTACAAGCCAGTCAGGGGAAAAGGAAAGTCAACTAGAAAACGACGTCCTTACAAGTATATACATTACTTGTCGATCACGAAGCGCTTGCGGAGGATGTATATGTCTCAGAATACAGCAGAACACATGACGTGGCACAACGAAGAACGCACAAAGGACGATGGAGAATTGTCATATCCTTCGGATGGAGAGGCGTGGAAATATTTCGATTTTCGTCATCCAGATCTTGCTGCAGAGCCTAGAAATGTACGCATGGGGCTATGTTCTGATGGCTTCGCCCCTTTTGGGCAGTCGGGATCTCAATACTCCTGCTGGCCGGTCATTCTGACCCCTTACAATCTGCCACCATGGATGTGTATGACGACTCCTTATATGTTCTTGACAGCTATCATACCGGGTCCCAAAAATCTGACGAAGAATATCGATATATATTTACAGCCGTTGGTGGATGAGCAGAAACAGCTGTGCGAGATCGGCGTCGCGACCTATGATATTTCCAGGAAACAGAACTTTTAGATGAGAGCTTCACTGATGTGGACAATCAATGATTTTCCCGCATACGGTATGCTGTCGGGATGGAGTACTCACGGCACCATATCTTGTCCGATATGCATACAAAATAGTAAAGCGTTCCGCCTTAAGCATGGAGGAAAAACTTCTTTCTTTGATTGTCATCGTCAATTTCTGCCCGCGAGTCATCCTTGGAGAAAGAACAAGGACGCGTTCAGAGCTGGAAAACAAGAATTTTCTCATCCGCCTGCCAGATTGTCGGGATACGATATTTGGGAAGATGTAAAGGACTTATCCACTGTAATGGAAGATCCATCGAACAATCGTGTCGATGGGTTCGGACAAACCCATAACTGGACCAAACGGAGTATCTTCTGGGACTTACCTTATTGGAAAGATAATCTTATAAGGCATAATCTTGATGTTATGCATATCGAAAAGAATGTGTTCGATAATGTCTTCAATACCGTCATGGATATTAAAGGAAAGACGAAGGACAATCCAAAAGCAAGACAAGACATTACCGAGATATGCAAGCGTCCTTATCTGATCTTGATACAAAGGGGAGCTGATGGACAAATAACTAAGCCGATAGCACAATACACATTGAGCAAGGAAGATAGATTAATAATCTGCAACTGGGTATCTACTTTAAGATTTCCTGACGGCTATGTGTCAAATTTGTCTAGCTGCGTTGATCTCAATGAACGCAAGCTAACGACAATTAAGTGTCATGACTGCCACGTGTTTATGGAAAGATTACTGCCCATTACATTGAAAGAGTTGTTGCCTTCTGCTGTATGGGTTCCGTTGGCCGAACTATCTATATTCTTTAGGGATATTTGTTCAACTAAGTTGACTGTGCAACACATGGTTAAACTTAAGGAGAAAATTATCTTAACAATTTGCAAGTTGAAGAAAATATTCCTCCTGGCTTTTTCGACAGCATGGAGCATCTACCGATTCATCTAGCATACGAAGCCTATGTCGGTGCATCTGTTCATTACCGATGGATGTACCCATTTGAAAGGTACATAAAAATCGATATAATTTAAGTTAAATTTTAGTGGGTTTTAAAATTAATTCTTAATTCTCAAGATAATTTGTCTCTCTAGATACCTACACCATCTAAAGAAGAAAGTTGGCAACAAGGCTCATATAGAGGCTTCGATATGCGAAGCATATCTTATCGAAGAGGTGTCAAACTTCTGCTCCATTTATTTCGATACTCATGTTAAGACAAATCGAAATAGATCTCAAAGGAATGACGAGGATGTTGAGGATGGAGGTATATTCAATGTAAGGGGCAAGCCTGTTGGGGCTAATAAAAAATTGTGGTTGACTGACGACGAGTATGATGCCGCTCACTGATATGTCTTGTTAAACTGTGACATACAAGAAGTGGAAGATTTGAAGAAGTAATTCAGTACACTTGCACTCGTTATAATCTCGAATTTGACGAAGTAAGTGACTACACTTATATATTCTTATTTTCTCTAATAGTGTATTTAGAGATGAAGTCAAAATGAGGACACCCGATATTACCGATGAGGGACTCCAAAGAGAGGTTGATTGTACATTTCTGTCATGGTTTCGTAAATACGTAAGTAACTGAGATTATAATTGAGGTTGATTTTATATATTCTTATAAAATACGTAAGTAACTGAGATTAGAAATATATAATCTAAAATATTTAAATTATAAATATTTATTTACAGGTTTTATTGCCTGAAACAATACTCATTAATGAGAGTGTTCGTTATCTAGCATTGGGACCGAAGAGGCAAACAAAGACTTGGCCAGGCTATTTCGTTAATGGCTTCAGGTTTAAGGCAACTCAGAATGCTATAAATGTTGAATTTATCAATGACGGCATCAGTACCAAGGATTCCGGTGTTTGCATAAGAGGCACCATCTATGACGATGAACCAGACTTTGACTATTATGGAGTACTTCTGGATATTGTAGATTTACAATATACTAGCCCATATGATATGCATATTGTGATGTTCAAATGTGAGTGGTTCGATACGACACCAAATATTGGTTGGAGAATCGATAAACTATTTGGATTTGTCGATATAAATCATCGCAGGAGGTATAGAGGGTCCGATACATTTGCGATAGCAAATCAGGCTGTTCAAGTCTACTATACAAGCTACCCAAGGAGTCGTAGAGATTGATTTGACTGGTGGGCAGTATGCAAGATTAAATCTAGTAATACATTCATCGTTGGAGACCCAGCATACCAAGAGGACCATATCGAAAAGTCCTAATACTTTGGACAACACTCGAATACAATGGATGTTGAAGATATTGTTGAGGAAAATAGAGGGGAGGAAGAGATTGATACACAAGACTTACCTGTCAACCAGGGGAGAAAGAGGCGTCTTGTCCCAAATATTGAGGCAGAAGAAAAAGAAGAAGAAGAAGAAGAAGAAGAAGAAGAAGAAGAAGAAGAAGAGGAAGAAGAAGACGAATTTGATGGGGATGAGGATACAGATGAAATTGACGATGAGGATAAGGATGAGGAGGGGGATGAGGAGGAGGATGATGATGAAGACGAGGCCGAGGATGAGAACGAAGACGATGATTAGGTTAAATATTGTTGTATATTAAAAACACTTCCAATTACATGAATTAAGTTTGACCTCATAAAAGCAATTTCGTGAATTCATGTTTTTTTCGTTCGATTATTTACTTATTGCAGATGGCACTCCTAGTCTTTTTTCGTCACGGCGGCACTCGTCTCCCTACTGGTGGTATATATATTTTAGTTTATAATTTTATGTTCATTTATACTTTTATATTGCTAATTATGTTTATGTGTTCTATTTACAGGTCATGATGGCTGGCCGTGGTCGTAGTTCTGGTGGTGGTCGGGGTGCTGGTGCTGGCGGTGCTGGTGGTCGTAGTCGTGGTCGTAGTGGTGCTTGTAGAAGCATAAAAAAATAAACAAGAAAAGCCCATGCGGCTCAGATAGAAAGAGTCTCATGTGGCTCAGGAATCCGTTAGACAATCATGCGGTTCAAAAGTCCTTTAAAGCCTGATGCGGCTCGGATAGCTCCATGCGGCTCAGGAAGGAGCCACGTGGCCCAAAGCAGTTCGCCTTTACAGCTGGCCATAAAGCAACTGCTTCATTAAATGCCCTGACGACAGCTCTGACAGAAAGACAGAGTGACAGCTTTGACGTAAAGCTAAAAAGATAGCTCTGACATGATGGCGTGCTCCTAGGGAAAAGAAGAAAATCTTGTATAGCTAGTATGATCTGCCAAGTCCAAAGCTTCCTATGCGGCTGCCACTCCTATGCAGCTGTCACCCCTATGCGGTTGCTCTCTTCATGCGGCTGCTTCATTCATGCGGCTGCCCCCTTCATGTGGCTGCCACTCCTATGCAGCTGTCACCCCTATGCGGTTGCTCTCTTCATGCGGCTGCTTCCTTCATGTGGCTGCCACCTTCATGCGGCTGCCATCTTCATACGGCTGCTTCCTTCATGCGGCTGCCCCCTTCATGCGGCAGCCACCTTCATGCGGCTGCCTCCTTCATACGGCTGCCATCCTCATGCGGCCGCCACCCTCATACGGCTGCTACCTTCATACGGTTAGGAGTGTGGGGGCCACCCATATACGGTTCATTTAGAGACCGTATTCATGCGGCTCTGTCAGGACGTCCCACTCACGACAGTTAACACACGTGGCAGTCCTCATGACAGTTGAGACACGTGGCGATCCTCATGACAGTTGAGACATGTGGCGGTCTTATCCCCTCGGAGTTATGGCTGCTAGCAAATCATAACAACCCAGATTTGTTATAATCATCATAATTACTCGGATCTAATCAGATTTGTTGTAATTAAGCAAATTGAACACGTGGCGGAAGATTCGAGCTTGTCATGACAAATTATGAAGATTCATTACAATCAGCATTAATTGTCCATACAGATTTGGCGCAATCAAAAAAATCAACTGCCCAGATGTGATGCAATCAAGATTAATGGTCCAGATTATTGGCTGTCGACTTTTCAAAGGGACAATCATTACAAACCCTAATGATCACACTCCCACTTCTATAAATAGCAAGGTACCATTCCCTTAAAAAGAGAAGAAAAAAGATGAGGAGAATTCCAGAGGGAAAGAGAGACTGTCCACCCGGTTGGACACACAGAGAAACAAAGGCACGCACAGAAGAGTCTTCCCACACATTCTGAGTGCATTTCTTCATCAGAGACAAGGCTACGTCCGATCGTCCAAGGAGTAAGACACAGCTTTCGTCGCTTTCCCGAGCCTCTACCGTTACCCTCCAGAATCAAAATTAAACAATCGTACTTAGATTGCTATACCTAGGTTTTCATTCCTAGGCTTTCTTTGTGCGAGCGAGTTTGTATTGTGAGTCTAAGTTCAGTCCTCCTATAAAATTATTCTGTACTTTTACAATCAATGGCAAACACGATGGTGATGCAATCGGACGCAGCCAAACTTGGCTTCACTCAACAAATGCTGGTCGTCCGGTTTGACCAACAGGCGTTTGAAGAAATGCTCTCCGACGGAAGCGCTGGCCCGGTCCAGCAGTGAGCCCGTACAAAGAAGGCCCACAGGGAGTGGAGGCCTAAATCATTCGCTCCTTCCCAAACTCTCGAAGAAGTACCCTCTGTTGCTCAAGACGGTGGAGAAAACTCTCATGCGGCCCCACTTCAGGCCGTAGAGGACTCTGTTGTCCCCAAGTCCAGCAGAAGAAAACACTATGATGCTGGACTTGCAGGGTCAAAGAGGAACTCTATGCGGTCCAAGGGTGCCAGCCGCATGAAGAAGGCCCATGCAGTCGCAACCGCCAGTCGCATGGAGAAGACTCATGCAGCCACAGAAGTCAGCCGCATGCAGAAAGCCTATGCTGCCAAAACTGCCAGCCGCATGCAGGCAGCCTGCACGGTCACGACTTCCAGCCGCATCCCGAAGGTTCATGCGGCCACCGCTCCTAGCCGCATACAGAAGGGTCATGCGGCCACACATGCCAGCCGCATGCCGACAGCCTGCACGACCACCAAACCCAGCCGCATACCATCCGCTCCAGGCGGCTCACGGTCAGTCTTCGACCGTCTCTCAGGCGATCCTGACCCCAGAGGCTCTCATGTGCCAATCTCTGTGGACTCTTCCTATTATGCACTCTCGGATACCAAAGGGAAGAAGTCTCGATCAGCGCAGGCTCGTCGAGCTCAGTCGGCCGTCCCAACTTCTGACTATCAGGGCGTCCTGCTTACTATTATGCGGGCCCCTGATGGAAAGTTGTACAGAACTACCCGTGTCCAGCCCCCGGCGTCCAATGAACAGGATAGTTATCAAGAATCTCCCAACAATGGCCAGGGGCAAGTACTCGTACTACCTCCACATCAGGGAGCAGGCAGGATGCCAACACACTCATGTACTCAGAACTCCCGGGCCCACAAAATAGGTGACTTGTGCAACGTGATTCTTCACAAATGCAAGAAAAGAGACGAAGATTGGATGTGCAGAAGTCCTGTCAGGGACATCAATGCACCCAAGTCATTGTCAACAGTTGCTGTAACAAGGTGGCAATACAAGAAGACCGGCGGTCCGTCTTACAACGGCTGCAACACCCAAGCTCAGAAGACGAGGCACTTCTCGTCGCCTCGTGCAATTCTGCTCTGAAGATTCCTGGCAGCGGGAGAGGGAAGAAAACAAATGTCTCCGGCCCGAAAATCTCAACCAAGCGGTTGTCCATGATCGCTGCGGGAGGAGTTTTCCAAGGTACTCGCTCAAAGATGAAGTCTGCCACACTTAGAGATTCGTCGTCCACATCTCTGGGAGGCACTGGAGCCGGGGGTAGCACTCCCCAAATATCCACGTGTCTCCTCCTTCGGTTATTTTGATAACCACGAGAGATCTCGATTGAGGGGAATCTCAATGTCCGTCACGTGTCAGCACCGCAGAAGCCCATACCGTACAATGATAGCAGATTCTTTAATATCTTAAAACCGTAATTTACATCACATATGTGCTCTCTTCCCCTATAAATAGAAGGAGTTTTCCTTCAACAAATGGAAAAAAAAGACCACCGAACATCAAATCTCTAGCTCCAGGCATCCTCTTGATCGGCAACTCTAGGGTTCCATCAAAGGCATCAGAAAGTCATAGCAAGTTTAACTCGGCGTCAGATTGTCAACGGAGTAAAGGAGCCGCTGCAGTGCTCGATCTCCACCGTCACACTTTCCCATAAACTCTTTCCCTTGTACTTAGAATATCCTATTTAGGACTTTCTTCTCTGTACACAAGTCTTTTTACATTCAATAAACAAAAATTTTGTTCAACCTTTTGTGATGTCGAACAGGTACCTCTTGTGGTGTCACCCCACTATAGCATGGAGTACTACGCTCCTTTGTAGTGTTGTGCTACCTATGCTTCCTGTAAAGCACGCCAGACATACCAAATGTCCGGGAACTCATTAAGGCTTTCAAGCCTTCCTCCCACAAGACTATATTCTTTGTAAAGAACAATCAGTAGACAACAGTAGTTCTGGGTTCATAACCCCACAACATTCCAACCACTGCTCCTGATATTCTTCCAGTTAATGGTGCTTCTTTGAACTAAAAGTTAGATGCCTAGTAGATTTCTCTTTGAACTAATAGCACAAAACTTTATAGTAGAATTACAAAGACATAATATCAGAGTGTCTTCAAGCCCATCTTACTTGTTGTGTCTGCAACCAGCTGGAGCTTGAGAACTTTGGTGAACGGATCTGGCAGATTTTCTTGACTCCGAACATCAACTACGGTAATGACTCCTCTTTTAATAAGATTATTTACCGCCCTACGCCTTAGACGCATAGTCCTCTTCTTTCCATTGAAGAGGTCATTTGATGTCGCCGTTATAGTTGCCGAGTTGTCGCAGTATATCGGTACCGTCGGTATCTGTGCACCAAACATTGGAAGATTATACTGTTGGCCCATTGGTCAAATGGTCAAACTGATTTTAATAATTGATCAAACTCTGTCTCGATATATGGAGCTAGTCAGGATATCTCAGACTCTTGGACATGATCAAGAACGGCTATCTACTCAGTTCAAGACCGAAGCGTTGTTTGCCTGTTCGAGTCTGTATTTCTGTGAGCAATGTATTTTTCATTTTAATTGAGTCTAGAAATACTGTGTACACCGAGTCGTACTGGAAAATAGGCTATTCCAAAATGATTTCAAAATATTTTTAAAATGTCCTTAGTTTTGAAAAACATTCGTATTTACAAAAGCTCCAAAAAGGTTTTCAAAAAGGTTTTCAAAATTTCCAAAAAACTAATTTTAAAAACCCTAACCTAACCCTGACAGAACTCGGCCAGAGTTCGGCCAGAGTTCGGCCAGAGTTCGGTTAGTGGCCGTTTTGTTTTTGAAATCCTTGGAACTTGGTCCTCCTGCAGTTGCAGATTTGACCGAGATTTGCTCATCGAGTTCTGCCCGAATTCTGCCAGAATTCTGTCTTTGGAACTCCTATAAATAGAGAAGGATTTCGATCATTTCAACTCACTCATTCACTTTCAATCTTCTCTCTACTTAAAGCTTTCAGTCTTCCAAAGAGTTTTTCTCGAGCTTTAATTTTTAGATCCCAAGCCAATTACAATCCTCTAGTCGATTTGCCAGTGCAGTGCGATCTAGAAGTTTCAGAGTGATTGTAATCAGAAGGCTTGATAGAAGAATACCTCTTCACAATTGAAGTTGGACGAGTTCTTCGTATCAAAGCTCGCGTTGTAGAAGTTGCAAGGACTTCGTAAAAAAACTTGCGGTTTTGCCAATAGTGGATTCAACTGGTAGCAAGAGTTCTACCGACTGGATTAGTCCTCAACAGAGGAAAACCAGTATACATCGCTGTCTTTGTGTTTGCTTTCTTATCTCTGCCTTTACATTATTTAGTTGTGATTATTATTCTGTAATCTTGCTGCTAACATTTTTTAATTAGCATTATTCCGCTGCCAACTCTATTCACCCCCCCTCTAGAGTATTATGCTTTACGATTTCGTTCCTACAATTGGTATCAGAGCAAGTTCTCCATCTAGAGGTATTATATTCTGATCCCAATTGTTCCTTCAATTGGTATCAGAGCAGATGTTACAGGTAAAGCAAGGTAACATTGTAATTATTTATTTATTTAATTAATTGTTATATAGATCACAGCACAACACATGGCAACTGTGAAATTCACAAGTGAAGGCCAGGCCACAAATAGACATCCACTGTTTGATCGTACGAATTATACCTATTGGAAAACACGGATGAGTTTCTTCTTGAAATCACTTGACTTTGATTTATGGTCTATTGTTATTGATGGCTATCAAAAGCCACCTCGTATAAATGTTGATGGAGTTTTAATTGAAAAACCCCATAACAGATATACAAAGGAAGAAAAGAAAAAGGCCAGTCTTGACGCACGTGCTATTAAAGCTTTATTTTGTGCTTTAGACAGAACTGAATTTAACAGGGTGTCTATCTGCACAACTGCTAATAAAGTATGGAAGCTTCTTGAAGTCACACATGAAGGCACGACTCAAGTCAAAGAATCAAAAGTCAGCAGACTTACTCAGGAGTACGAGGTGTTCAAGATGAAGCCCAACGAAACAGTTACTCAGATGTTCGAAAGATTCTTGGATATTGTAAATCCTTTGTCCTTCCTAGGCAAAGATTACAATAACCATGAAAAGATTCGCAAACTCCAGCAAGCACTTACCAAGAACTGGATTCCAAAGGCTACTGCAATTATTGAAGGGAACGACCTCACAACTATGTCCCTCAAAGTACTCATGGGTAAGCTACTCACTCATGAACTGGAGCTACAAGATTTTGAAGAGCCTGCACCAAAGGAGAAGACGATCGCTTTCAAGGTTCAGCACAGAAAAGTTGCTGAAGGTAATTCAGACAGCAGTGAATCTGATGCTAAAGATCAAGCACTCCTAGCAAGGAAATTCAAAAGATTCATGAGATATGAGAAGAAAGCCAAAGAAAACAATAGCAGCAACAACTGGTATCAAGATGATGCTGTCTGCTATGGCTGCAAGAAGAAGGGACACATGAAGAAGGATTGTCCTATAAACTCATCATCAAGAAAGAAGAGCAACAGGTATGAGAAAGGGAACCTGAAGAGATCAACATCTCGGAAGTATGCTAACACCAGCATATGGCATGAAAGTGAAGCCAGCGACTCAGAAGATGAACAATCAGAAGACGCTGCAAATGTATGCTCTATGGCATCCGATCAGGTACCTACTGAACCTGTAGTTGATACATATAATGACTTCACCTTTGAGCAATTAGGAGATGCCTTCAGTGAACTGATAAGTGATTACAGAAAACTGCGTAGCAAATATCAGACCTCTAAGAAGGTACTCAAAGACTACAAAGGTGAAATATGAAGACTTAACGACCTACTAGCTAAGGTTAGAAATAATATTAGTCAGTCTGGTGAGCTTTCTTCTATTAAGCTCTTATTATACGAGACTACCAAGTCATCTGAAGAGAAAGACAAGGTTATTGACCAACTGAAAGAAGAACTTTCTAAAGAGAAGAAAAGTCTTCAATGTGCACAAGTCAGAATGGAAGCACTCACTTCTGACTATACTAAGTTGTATGACACTTCCAAAAGATTGGAAATTAGGTTAGGAAAATAGCCTGAGACTACTGATTCCTACCCTAACACTGTCACTTACCGAAAAATCGGAACATTCCCAAACCAAACACTGTCAGACCTAACCATATCAAACCTTTACCCCAAAAGGTTAAGCCTAAACAGGATTATAGGTATGCTTTCTTCTATACTAGAAAACCTAAACCTACCAACCATGCACATCACTCAGCTTTCAACACTCAACATACACATTGTCATTATTGTGGCCTCATTGGTCAAATTTCTCCTGCATGTAGAATCAGAAAGCTTATTGATTTAAATATTTATGCATGGATACCAAAAGCTAACATTTCAGGACCCTACAAGAAATGGGTACCAAAAGTTTCATCTGCAAACTGTTTTGTAGGTGGAACATCTTTCACATGCTAAAAGCAAATGGATACTCGACAGCGGTTGTTCACGGCATATGACCAGTGACGCTACATTATTTGTAACACTGTCGAAGAAGAAGAAGGAAGGTTATGTTTCCTTCGGTAATAACTTGAAAGGGTATATCATTGGTATCGGTGATGTTGGTAAGTCTCCCTATCCTATGATTAAGGATGTCTGTCTGGTTACCGAGTTGAAACATAATCTACTCAGCATAAGTCATCTAGCTGATCATGGTTATGGCATCAACTTTGGCAAAGACAAATGTACTATAGTTGATAGCTCAACTGGTAGTACTATCTTTGAAGGTATCAGAGAAGACAACATATATGCTTTCTATTTGTTGGAAGAAACTAACATTTCAGGTAGATGCTTAATAGCTAAAAGTGATGAGAGTCATCTGTGGCATATGAGACTCGATCACGCAAATATGGACACAATCTCAAGATTATCCACGAAGAAGCTAGTACGCGGTTTACCGGACATAACATTCAAGAAGGATTCGGTATACAGCCAATGTGAAAAGAACAAAGCTACCAGATCCACATTCAAGTCAGTAAACGCAGTATGTACTACTAGACCTCTATAATTGCTACATATGGACTTATTTGGTCCTAGCAGAGTTGCTAGCCTCGGAGGTAAGTTATATGCTTTTGTAATTGTAGATGATTACTCTAGATACACGTGGGTATACTTCTTGACACGCAAGAATGATGCATTATCCAAATTTGTCGCCTTTTGTAAGAAAGTACAGAATGAAAAAGGTTATATGATCACTCGTATTAGACGCGATCATGGTGGCGAATTCAAGAATGCAGAGTTTGAGCAATTTTGTGACACACACGATTTTGTACACGAGTTCTCCTGCCCTAGAACTCCACAACAAAATAGAGTTGTGGAATGTAAGAACAGAACTCTATCCGAAATGGCCAGAGTAATGTTAAACCAGTTCAGTCTACCCAAATATTTCTAGGCTGAAGCTGTCAATACAGCTTGTTTTGTTCTCAATAGAGTTCTAATTCGACCCAAATCGAAGAAGACTCCATTTGAGTTATGGTTTGATAAAATTCTATCAGTTTCATATTTTAGAATATTTGGTTGTAAATGCTTTATTCTTAATACAAAAGATAATTTGGGAAAGTTTGACGAAAAGGCCGATGAAGGTATATTTTTAGGTTATGCGGCCAAGAGCAAAGGATACAGAGTCTTCAACAAACGCACTATGATCATCGAAGAATCAATCAACGTCACCTTTGATGAATTGAATCAAATGACTATCGATGACAACGACGAAGATCTAACTATACCAAGCTCAACACCAGCTGATTCTCAACCAAGCTCAGCACTAGCTGATCCTCCTAGAGAAGATCCAGGAACCAGCTACCTTCAGAGTCTGCCAAAAAGATTGAAATTTACAGCTGATTATCCAAAGGATTTGGTAATTGGTGATATTACCAAAGGTGTAAGTACTCGTACATCCAGTAGAGATATTGTTTCTAGTATTGCATTCATTTCACAGCTAGAATCCAATACTATTGATGAAGCATATAGTGATAACTTTTGGATAGATGCTATGCAAGAGATATTAAACCAAGTTGAACGAAATCAAGTTTGGGAACTTGTTTCCAAACCTATTGATCATCCGGTCATTGGCCCCCGTTGGATATTCCGAAATAAACTGAACGAGAATGGTTTAGTGACTCGTAATAAGGCTCGACTCGTAGCTCAAGGATATAATCAGGAAGAAGGTATCGACTACGATGAGACTTATGCCCCAGTTGCGAGATTAGAATCCATTCGCATGTTATGTGCCTTTGCATGTTTTCATAATTTCAAATTATTTCAAATGGATGTCAAGAGTGCATTTTTAAATGGTTTTATAAAAGAAGAAGTTTTTGTAGCACAACCTCCAGGTTTCATATATTTTAAAAACCGTGATCATGTTTTCAAGTTGAAGAAAGCTTTGTCCGGTTTAAAACAAGCCCCTCGTGCTTGGTATGATCGTCTAAGCTCTTTCCTACCTGACAACGGTTTTTCAAAAGGCAAGGTTGACACTACACTTTTTTATTAAGTCTTTTAATGGTAAGCTTCTCTTAATACAAGTCTATGTTGATGATATTATATTTGGATCTACTGATGAATCTCTTTGTCAAGAATTCTCTAAGTGTATGCAGAATGAGTTTGAGATGAGCATGATGGGAGAACTGAAATTCTTTTTCGGACTGCAAATCAAACAAACTGACAATAGGACATTCATAAATCAAGCCAAGTACACAAAAGATTTGCTAAAGAAGTTTGATCTGGACAATGTCAAACCTATTGGCACTCCGATGGCAACTACAACAAAGCTTGATACTGATGAACAAGGCAAGCCGGTCGACACACGTAAGTATCGAGGTATGATCGATAGTTTACTTTATTTAACTGCTAGTCGTCCAGATATTATGTTTAGTATTTGCCTGTGTGCACGTTTTCAAGCTAATCCAAAGGAATCACATATGTGCGCAGTTAAGCGTATCTTTCGATACCTTAAGGGCACTTCTTCTGTTGGCTTATGGTATCCCAAAACTAAGTCCTTTGACCTTATTGGTTACACGGATGCAGATTTTGCTGGATGTAAAGTTGATAGAAAAAGTACCAGCGGCACATGTCATTTCTTAGGCAAGGCTTTAGTCTTATGGTTTAGTAAAAAGCAAAATTCTGTAGCTCTATCAACAACAGAGGCTGAGTATATCGCCGCAGGACGTTGTTGTGCTCATATTTTATGGATGAAACAAACCTTGGAAGACTATGATTTATTTTATACACTCATTCCCATTTTCTGTGACAACACAAGCACTATTAATTTGACTAAGAATCCAGTATGTCACTCTTGTACTAAGCATATCGAGATTCGACATCATTTTTTTAGAGATCATCATCAGAATGGAGATAATGACCTTGTATACATAGATACTGCGAATCAATTAGCTGACATCTTCACAAAATCTCTAGCAGAAGATCGTTTCAATTATTTACGTCAAAAATTAGGAATTTTGGACGTCAATAATGTTAGTTAATTTTGTTTTATGAATATATTTCAATACGCAAAAACTGTGTTAGAGACAAGCCAATAAAGAGTCTGTCTGTCACCACAACTACGGTTGAAGCGAAGCGGTACTTAAGAGTTCTCCGGTGAACCTCCGCCAGCTGGGACAGTACTCCTACAGCTAATCTGAGACAGTCGCTGAGTAACGAAATTTAATCTATAAAATAATATTAATTGAAGGTTGAAATTACTAATCTTTGAATTAATTTTTGAAATGAGTCAATGAAAAAGAAAGTGGCAGAAACCAACTAACAGAACCCTAGGCGAATTCGGCCAGAGTTCGGACCGAATTCGGCCCGAGTTCGGTTAGTGGCATCTGGTTATATAACCAGAACCCGAGAGCCTTTCTTCTTCATTGCTTCTAAAACCACCTTCACAGCAACAGCAGCCGCGCGAAAGCTTTCAAACCCTAGTTCTTCACCACTCCGTTTCTCCCTATCTACATGGTGAAATCCATCCAAATTTTGGATTCGTGCGGAGATCGTTGTCCTCTACAACATACTTGAATCTTGGGAGGTATAACTCCGTATTTCTCCTCCTTTCAATTTCGTGCATATTTACTTTATTTGCACAATGCCACCTAAGGGGTTCAACCCCTTCAAGAGGAAGAAGACGACCAATCCTAGTGAGGAATGATCATCTTCAAATCCACCTACGAATTCCCTCTTTTTTCCAGTTCAATCGAGCGATGGTGCGTTCGATAGGTTTTATTTTCAAACCCTAGATCAAGCCCTTCTGTGGTATGGAGACTTCTCTATGAGATCCATATGCACAGGCGCTCCTATCAAATGGACTGTGTTTCCAGAACACCGTCCTTATTTTGAGGCATTAGGGTTACAATATTTTGTTAAACTTTGTTTCCCGGTAGCAACTAATGCCATTAGACTTTTCTATTACAATATCGTACTAAACACGTTTGACGTAAGTACTCGTGTTGGCAGACTAGATATCAATTTCAATGATGTCCTCTTAGCGAAAATCCTTCGTATTCCTAACGAAGGTGAACCGCTTGTTGATATCACTGAATTTGATTTCCCCGACGGCATGACACTTGCTAGTTTCAAAGCTGAACTCTGTGCCCCTGATCGAGTTCGCTCTGGAAAGTTTAAGGCAAATAACTTGAACTTGTTTAGTTATGAATTGCACCGCATCATCTACTCCACTCTCCTTCCGAAGTCTACTTCAAAGGATGATGTCACATCACTTGAACTATCTGCCATGTATCACATTCTTAAGGGGATTCCTTTTTCTGCCCCTAAGACCATTATCCAGATGATGGGACGTTGTCGTGCAAGAGATAGAAATCTCTCTTATGCGATGATTCTCCCACGCATCTTCCAGCATTTTGATATTGATCTGTCAACTTGTACTCAAGACCCTGAGCCCAAGTTTCTTAAGCTATCTCGTCGTAGTATGACTGCTGCTGCTCCTTCTACTGTTCCTTCTACTGCTCCACCTCCTCCACCTCCTCAGCAGTATGCCATGACCTTTGAAGGCATACACCAGCATCTTTCTGATTTGTACGTCTCGATGACGGATATGGCCCGCGAACGTGAGTTTCGCGATGTCACTCGTTATCAGGCGATAGTAAATTCTCTCGCTGATCTCCGATTTGCTCAGACTGGACATTCTGTCGGTTCTATTCCTAGAGATCCAGCCTTCTCTGGTTACCGCTGTGAGGATGAAGCTGTTCATGCCTACTTTCAGCCCGATAACGCATATGATTGGTACCGTTCTGACCGTGCACCTCCTCGAGACTATGTCGGTGAGTTTTACACTGGCGCCCCTCCTCACCCTTCTGGCGCTGGTACTTCGGGAGCTGGTCCTTTTGGACATGTCGGTCATGCTGTTGATGATGATGAAAAGATGTGATGATAATGATATTAGCTGATTTTTGAGACTTAGTTATTGTCTACTGTACACTTGGAAATACTCCGACATTCCAAATTTCTAGCTTTTATTATCAGTAATTTTTTTGAGGACTTGTACTCGATATTTCTTGATGTCTCTTGAACATTATTTTCTTTATGGGATGCGTAGTTTATCTTTCACATCAGTTTATTTATTTATTTTTAGCATCTTTATCTGCTTCTATATTATAAACTGCCTGAGACAAATACATGCCTGTGATGTTATTTTTTTTACTGTCTCTACCATCTGTCATATTTTTTTATGTGTTTCTTTACTGTTTGTTACTTATACATTGATTGCGGGAGAGCTTTCTCTTTTGTAATTATTTTGTTAAGTGACAACCGGGGAGAAATAAGGATCTAACATCTTTTCTTTTGAGACAATGCAGGATATGAATCTTTTCTTTTGAGACAATACAGGATATGAACAATTTTACTTTACTATTTTTGATTTGATTCTAAGCTTAGATGTTATATCATTCATAGTTTGTCAATTATCAAAATGGGGAAGATTATTGGCCCATTGGTCATATGGTCAAACTGATTTTAATAATTGATCAAACTCTATCTCGATATATGGAGCTAGTCAGGATATCTCGAACTCTTGGACATAATCAAGAACGGCTATCTACTCAGTTCAAGACCGAAGCGTTGTTTGCCTGTTCGAGTCTGTGTTTCTTTGAGCAATATATTTTTCATTTTAATTGAGTCTAAAAATACTGTGTACACCGAGTCGTACTGGCAAATAGGCTATTCCAAAATAATTTCAAAATTTTTTAAAATGTCCTTAGTTTTGAAAAACATTCGTATTTACAAAAGCTCCAAAAAGGTTTTCAAAAAGGTTTTCAAAATTCCCCAAAAACTAATTTTAAAAACCCTAACCTAACCCTGACAGAACTCGTCCAGAGTTCGCCAAGAGTTCGGTTAGTGGCCGTTTTGTTTTTGAAATCCTTGGAACTTGGTCCTCATGTAGTTGCGGATTTGACCGAGACTTGCTCATCGAGTTCTGCCCGAATTCTGCCCAAATTCTGCAGAATTCTGTCTTTGGAACTCCTATAAATAGAGAAGGATTTCGATCATTTCAACTCACTCATTCACTTTCAATCTTCTCTCTACTTAAAGCTTTCAGTCTTCCAAAGAGTTTTTCTCGAGCTTTAATTTTCAGAACCCAAGCCAATTACAATCCTCTAGTCGATTTGTCAGTGCGGTACGGTCTAGAAGTTTCAGAGTGATTGTAATCAGAAGGCTTGATAGAAGGGTACCTCTTCACAATTGAAGTTGGACGAGTTCTTCGTATCAAAGCTCGCGTTGTAGAAGTTGCAAGGACTTCGTAAGAAAACTTGCAGTTTTGCCAATAGTGGATTCAACTGGTAGCAAGAGTTCTACCGACTGGACTAGTCCTCAACAGAGGGAAACAAGTATACATCGCTGTCTTTGCGTTTGCTTTCTTATCTCTGCCTTTACATTATTTAGTTGTGATTATTATTCTGTGATCTTGATGCTAATATTTTTTAATTAGCATTATTCCGCTGCCAACTCTATTCACCCCCCTCTAGAGTATTGTGCTTTACGATTTCGTTTCTACATATACACGAGCTTCCGAAGTCATTTTGCTTCATCTGTTGCAGCCGCCAGTGCATAAAACTCAGATTCCATAGAAGAGTGTGTAAAACCCCCTAAATTTTTACTATATATTTCTTTTGTAAAATAATTATTTTGGATTGGTTTACTTTAAGTATCGTACTCGAGTGCGAATACGAAAAAATATTTTCTTACAAAAGTTTTACAATAGGTTTTATATATAGAAAAAGTATATTTGCAAAATTATAAATATTTTCTTCTCTTTGAGTTGTAAAATATACCATATCGTTCTTGACAAGCTTTAAGTCATTTTTATGTAAAAACTATTTTATTTGTAGAGATGATAATATTTTCTTTTGATAAATAATATATGTTACTTGCGATGTACATAAATTCATGTATATTGTAAATTTCAAAATTATTTAATTATTATTGTAAAATTTTATTTTAAAATTTATTTGATTTAATTATTAGGGTAATTTAAATTGGATTTATTTGTAAATAAGTTATAAATTGAATATAAGATTTATCTTAGATTTAGTATGGATTAGGATTGATTGAATTAATTTTGATTTGATTCAAATTAGATTTATTTAATTATTATTATATGTTACTTGCTCTTTTTTCGATAACTCCACAAACAAGCAACCGCAGCCAATATTGTGATTTGATTTAAATTGGATTTACATTGGATTTACATTGATTTAAATTAGATTTACATTGGATTTACATTGATTTACATTGGATTTACATTGATTTAAATTGGATTTACATTGGATTTACATTGATTTAATATGTATTAGGATTGATTGAATTAATTTTGATTTGATTTAAATTGGATTTACAGTCATCCATCTCGTGTCGGGACACACCCCCGACACAACACATCCAACCACCTTTGCCATCATCCCAGAGCCCCAAAATCAAACTCGGCCTCTCCGCATCCGCCATCACCCTAAACCAAGTCCCGGCCAACCACCACGTTCACCATCACCGCCCCTTCGGCCACTTTCCCCGGCCAATACCCCTCAGTCACCGAAACTCACCACCAACATCGACATCATCCTCATCCCCACGGCCACCATCGGCTGAAGCCGGTAACCCCCATCACCTGGGCTGCCACCTCCGGCCAGTGGCCAAGCCACCTCTCTCACACTATAGCCTTTCGATCCACAACCCCTGCCCTCGACCAACGTGGGTCGGCCACCACTATTACCACCGGCAACATCATCCTAACCCCGTCATCGTCACCAGAAAGCCAACAGAAGGAAAATTAAACCCAACCCTCACCTGGCCGCCGCGCAAGTATCGGCCACCACGCCGAGCCGTCCTCCGTACCGTGTGGCCACCATCGTTGGCCTTCGCTAAAACCCCCGCTCCACCCGTACTGGTCGTCGACGAACCAAGCTTCTGTCGCTGCCCGCGTGCCCTAGCCGGGCGCCGTCCACCGTGGCCTCCGGGCTTGGTGTCCCCGGTGCCCCTTCTTCTCCACACACGGTGAGCCTCGACCGCGCCACTCTCATCCTTCCTTCTGTGCCGCCTTCCCGAGCGCCCTCCGCCGTTGTGTGTCGCCGCGCTGCCTCCACAGTAAGCCTCCGATCACTTTTTCCTCCTCACTCTTCACATTCCTCTCCCAAAATTATTTTTCTTCTTTTTCTTGTTCATTTTCTCATTCTTTCCAAAACAGTACTGCCAGTGCTTTTAAGGGATGAGGACAGTTGTTTGTTTGTTTATTTTGTTTATTTATTTATTTTGTTGTGTTTTACAGTATTAAGTAGTAGGTAAGTTTCTTCTACTAAAGAGATCTTTATCTAATATTATTAAAATAAATTATTATTAGCAGTATTACTAATAGAGTAATTAAGTATAGGATTATTAATATTGTTGTTGTTATTAGTTATTATCATACTTATTATGTTTATTATTATTAAAGTTATTATTTTGGGAAATCTTATATTATAAATTTTCAAATAATATATATATTATAGGGGTTATTGCTGTCTATGTAATTTCCAAATTCGGGTTTTAGCCAAAAAGTTTTTTCTTTTGTTAATATTTATCAAATATTTTCTTAACAAATAAGATATAGTTTTTCCTAATTAAAAATGTATTTTTACAAACTTAGGATATTTTGCCTAAAAATGATTTTATATATAACTACCTATATATTTTCGGTTAATAAAATATTTTCAAAGATTATGAGTATTTTTCTAAAAATCGAACATGTATTTTATTATCCATTTTTTCCTTTGATTTTTTCCTCCATTCCATGACCAATCTAATTTTTTCCTATTCCTTTGCCAATTTTGTCTTTCCTCCTATCAACCATAACTAATTTGATTATTCTGGACCCAATAGAACAATCTGGGTCATTATCGGAGGCCGTCTTGCGTGGTTGTAACATCGAAGTCATATGTTGTGCCACCTTGATCATTATACCACACTAGGCGTCTCATCGGGCAAAATACCTTGCCATTAGCTGATTATTTTACTTTAGCTCATATTCATGCATTATTCATTATTTATTTTTTGCAAAATAAACTGTGATACATGGCATAAGTAGATAGAAATTTTTACTGTTTAGTTCTATTTCCTATTATGTACTATTTTTTTATACATTGAACTTAGATTTAAGGGACCACCCTTTGTGTGTTGCATTCATAGGCCTTGACACAATTGTACCACCTTGTTGTGAGTCACATATAGAACTCGGACATGCGTGACTGGCCGGCCACCAGTAAGTATAAGCCCTGCGATAGGATTAACCGCTAATAGAGGTTGCATGCTTAGTTTGACTTAGCGGTTAATAGAGGTTATATATGTTGTGGATACAACATAGTAGACATTGGGCGGGGAGGACAATTCCTTAGTGTATGGGCTACTATGCACTTCCCTTTTGTGATCCGGATGCTCTACTGGAGATACGGTGTGAGATGGCCCATGATTACTGACGGCCACTGACGTTCTGCAGAATATTATGCTCTTATTGATTGGGCCTCTGGTGCCCCAAGAGGGGACCATTCCGATCCCATTTTAGCCAGGGCCCATGCGTTGGAGGGTGTTCTGTAACGCCCCAGTCCCAAAATACGTAGGACAAGGAACGTAGATATGCCAGCTGTAAACATACGAAATATACTCCAATATATGGAAGCCTCATATGAATACATAAGCTGTAAAATGCAGTAGAACCATAACTAATCTCATCCACAAAAAATAAATGAATAAAAGATATCATATAATGATAATGAATTGTCTTGATACAATATGTTGGGCGGAGACAAATCCACTACCAACAAGTAAAAGAAAAATACAGGAGAAAAGAAATAATTTTTGGCGAGCGAAGCGAAGACGATCCAAGAGCAATCATCCTCGAAGAAATAGCGATGATCACGGCTAGAGCTAGAACACCTGCGAAAGACAAGAACACACACCTGGAGAGATAACCAGGTCCTCAGAGGGACGTAACAAGACACATAATATCATGCCATATAAACTGAATAAATATTGCTCAAATAAATAAGTCAATTGAATTATAACATGGTCCAATACACACCTATTGAACTAGGTTACCATCCCCCCAACCAAACAAGGACAGGAGATGGTAAACTAATTTACGGTGATGTATCTTTCTATGCTATGAATCCAATATGGTATCCGGACCCCAACAAGGTTCAATACCTTCTCATCGAAGTAGTAAGTCACACCTACAACCAAACAAGGACAAGATGTGATGAACTAATCCGCGACAAGTTATTGTTCCAAGCCACGGTCAGATACAAGTACCCAAACCAAAATTACTCATACCTAACGGATAAAGGTAGCCTACCGTTCTAAGTGAAATATAGTTAAGAACAATCCTTCCTATGCATGGGCCCTGGCTAAATAGGATCGGCATAGTCCCCACCTGGGGCACCAGAGGCCCCATCAGTTAGAGCATAACGTTTCGCATAACGTCAGTGGCCGTCAGTAATCATGGGTCATCAATCCCGTATCTCCAGCGGAGCTTCCGGGTCACAAGGGAAAGTGCATCAAAGCCCATACGCTAAGGAATTGTCCTCCCCGTCCAATGCCTACTATGTTGTATCCACAACATAAAATCTCTATAACCGCTAAGTCAAACTAGCATGCAACCTCTATTAGCGATTATTCCTATCGCACGGCTTATACGCACCGGTGGCCAGCCAGTCACGCATGTCCGTGTTCTACATGCGACACACAACTTCGTGTTACAACGTGTCAAGGCCAATGAATGCAACACACAAGGTGGTCCCTTAAATCTAGGTTTAATGTGTAAGAAAAATAATACATAGCAGAAAATATAAATGAACAGTAAGTTCTAACAGGTTATGCCATGTATCATAGTTTATTTTGCATAAAGAAAATAATAATAATGCATGAAATATGAGCTAAAATAAATAAGTAACAAATGGCAAGGTGTCTTGCCTGGTAGGACGCATGGTGTACTGCAATGATCAAGGTGACACGAACTGCGACTTCGGTGCAATAACTATGCAAGGTGACCTCTGATGGTGATACGGACAGTTTTATTGGGTCCAGAAGGGTCGAATTGGTTAGGTTGGAAATAAGGTAGGCATGAATTGGCGAGGGAGCATAAATAATAGGATTGGTTACGGACAGGAGAATAATTAAAGGAATAATGGATAAATATATTACATATACAATTTTTATAAAGTCTTTCATGAGTCAAAATATTTATAGGAAAAATACTTAGAATACTTAAAGTCAAGAAATCGTTTTCGGCAAAAACTTTAAGCTTGTCAAAATACAATTTTAGGTAGAAATCTATATTTTATAATTTAAAATATATCCTAGATAAATATTTTAAAAAAATGTTAAAATCCTTTAGACCAAAACTAAACATATTCATATAAATCGAGAAGGATATTTTAGTGTTAAGAACTTAACTTTGAATTTAGCTAGGAAATATTTGTATAATTGCTAAAATACAGATCATATTATCAAAACCAGAAAATAATGATAATAGTAATAATAATGGGAATAGTAAATTCTAAAAACATACCTACTGTTTCATTAACAAACATTCTTAATGTAAATATAGATTAAACTAAAAATAGTATAATAATAATAATTTCAAGGATATGTACATAAATATATATTGTTTTGAAATGCTATACTATCCTAATAAATATTTTCTAATAGTAACTATCACATATTACACAGTATTAGTAATACTAAATAAGAATATAAATAATAAAATATATTTATACTCATTCCCTTAGTCCCTCGTTTCCAGAGAACTCACAAAAATAAAAAAATATTAAAAATAAAATAATGTGACATAAGGAAGTAAAGTCAGAGAGAGAGCGAAATGTGACAGAAAAAGAAAGGGAAAAGAACTGAGAGGGAGAGAGAGGCGGCGGGGGAGGAAGTCGACCGGGGCTCGTCGGACGGTGGGTGCGCGGGGGAGCAGAGATGAAAAAGGGGGGAGGCGGAGGAAGGAAGAGTGAGCTTGGGGCGGCGTAGCTACGGGGCTCGACACGCGGTGGAGGGAAAGGGAAGAGCGGAGGGGTTTTCGAGAGGGGAACGGCGGAGACGCGTAGGGGACGAGGAGGCGAGAGGGAGCTCGGGTGCGGGATGGAGGCGGAGGCTCGCCCGGGCGTTCTCCGGCGGGGCGGCGCACTACGAGGTCGCCCAAATCTGGAGGTAACACGGGTTCCATGGGGCTGGCCAGAGGTCTTCGGTGGTCGGAGGAAGGCACAGGTGGCGGAGTGCGGCGGACGCACGCGGAGAAGCGGAGAAGGGTTCAGAGGCTGGGCTCGACGCACGGAGGCGAGCGGCTAGGGCTCGAAGGGGGCGGTCGGCGCTGCGCCGGAAGAGGTGGCGGAGCGGTGCGCGACAAAGCACGGTTTGGCTCACCGGAAAGTGGCGCAGCGGCGTGACGACGTCCTCACGCGGGAAGGGCCGGCTCAGCGAGCGGTTGGGTGAGCGGTGGTTGGGCTTGGTTGGATCTGGGAGTCGTAGGAGCTCTCCTCGAGGGCTCGGCACTGCAGGGACGGCGTACGTCGGCAGGCCGAGGTAAGGGCGATGGTGGCGGTTGATGTTGGGTTTTCTCTTATTCTTAATGCTTGCTGGTGGTGGTGATTGTTACGCCGTGGCGGCATTGGGCGTACCGTGGCGGCGTTGGGCGTACCTTGGCGGCGGTGGGGGTCTGAGTGGTGATGGTGGTGTTGCCTGGCGCCTAGGGTCTTGGCAATGGTAGGGGTGGCTCTGCCTTGTGGCATTGCTGGGTTTTGGGGACGAGGTGGCACCGGGCGCAGTGGCGCCGGTGATGGTGGTCCGGGTGGTCGACGGGGACGCTGTAGCGGTGTTGGTTTGATGGCCGATGGAGGCGGCCGAGTCGGGGACAGGGATGGGGGCCAGCGAGGGCTAAGGAAAAAGCAGGAGAAAGCCTGGCCAGGCGGTTTGATGGTTGTGGCTAGGTTGGCTTGGTAGGACTACGTGATGCCAACGGCAGGGAGTCGGCCAGAGGAAGAGATTAGGGTTTAGAATAGGATTAGGGTTTTGGATTAGTGGATTGGGTTTGTTGTGTCGAAATCGTAAACATGTGGACACGAAGAAGGTGAAATGTATATGTAAATAAAATAGTGAAAAGAGAAAAATAGGGGCACGGACACGATGCAAGATTTGGGTTGAGGAATTTACGGAGGAGTACCTGCCTATTTATAGGATGTGGAAATTCCCATTTGGATAGGATTAGGAATATTTAAAACCCAATTAGATAATTCTCTACTTAATTTAAATCAATTCAATAAATTCAAATCCAAATCTAAATTAATTTTAAATCTAATTAAATTACATCCTTTAGTTTAAAATCAAATAAGATAATTAAACTTCCAAATATGGATATTAATTTAATCTATTTAAATAAATCCAAAATCAAATCAAGATTTAAATGGCCACAATAACTTCCAAATATATTTTTCAAAATACCAATAATAATAATTTCGAAAATAATAAATATTTTTAAATATCTTTTTGAATAATAAAATATTAATATTAATAAATCTCAAAAATTACATTTTTATTTAAAATAAACTAGTAAAATATTTAGGAAATATATACGTATGCACAAGAATATTATCAATAATTGTTATAAACGAAAGGCTTTGTATAAAGAAAATAAATAAAATACGGACTTGGAAATGTTGGTATGATAGCTAAGGTAATTATTACATTTATTATTTTGAAACTATAAAATAGAAAAATATTTATTTCAAAAATATGTACGCTCGCACATATTCGCACTCGTCGAGCAATTACGAAAAATAAAATTTCGTGCGCGACGTACAATACGACTACGCGACGTACAATACAAAATTTTAAATCAGTCCCAATTTAATAAATAAAAAAATAGTAGAAATTTAGGGGTTTTACATGTTCTTAAAACTACATTCACTTAGATTGGTTAGGCACCCTTATCTGTTAGGTATGTGTACTCTTGGTTTTGGTACTTGTATCCGACCATGTCTTGGACCAATAACTTCGCACGGATTAGTTCGCCACATCTTGTCCTTGTTTGGTTGTAGGTGTGGCTTACTACTCCGATGAGAAGGTATTGAACCTTGTTGAGGTCCAGATACCATATTGGATTCGTGACTTGGAAAGATACTTCATCGTGGGTTAGTGTGCCATCTCCTGTCCTTGTTTGGTTAGGGGATGGTACGCTAATCCAAATGGTGATGTACTGGACCATGTTATGATCCGATCTTACTTATTATTATTGAGCAGTTATATTCAGTTTATATGGCATGATATTGTGTATCTTGTTACGTCTCTCTGAGGACCTGGTTATTTCTCCAGGTTTGTGCTCTTGTCTTTCGTAGGTGTTCTAATCGTGGCTATGATCATCTCTATTTATTCGAGGATGATTGCACTTGGATCATATTTGTGTCAGTCGTTATGTATTCTCTTTCTTTTCATAGTTGGTAGTGGATTTGTCTTCGCCCAACATCTTGTATAAAGACATTTCACAGTTGATTATATGGTATCTTTTATTATTTTATTTTGTGGATAAGATTAGTTAGCCTTGGTTTTACTGTATTTACAGCTTATGTGTACATACGAGGATTCCATATATTGGAGTATACTTCGTATGTATACAGCTGGCATGTATACGTACTTAGTCCTAAGTATTTTAGAATTGGGGCGTTACATGTGTCACGCCCCAGAACCAGAATACTTGAGAGCGGGGGCAGACATAGCCAGCTACGTATATGAAATGGAATCCATCTCGCTATACGGTCACGGCTGTCTAGATACATGAGGGTTTACTACAAGCCAACAGTCTCCTATGGTCATGAACAAGCCTAGTGTCTCAATCACAAACAAGTAAGTAAAAGTCACAAGATGTATGATCATTAAATATACAATAATAAGGCGTCCCAAATATTACATATTCAGCTGATCATGAAGCTAGTCGTTACAAAATGTTAGGACTAGCAAGAGTTTAGTCATACATGATCAACCCTAGGATCTGTCAATCATGTTATAGCCCGTAGGCAGACAGTAAGTAAAGTACAATCGAGCTAAACAGGTGCTCGTTGGCTAAATGCCTCAAAAGAATAATTTTACAATAAAGTGGGAGGACAAAAGAAACCCACTCGTTGCCAGGGTTACGCCTGGTGGTCACCATCTGGCTGGAAGACAGGTAGATCCTCTGGTGCTGCGCCGAAATCTGGCCATACAAAACCAGCTGGGTCAGATCCCAGAAAGAGCAAGTGCCACAAAGGAAGCTTCACTTAGGAACTAAAACTAGCAATTAGCACAGCATATAAATAAATAAGTAGAATCTGGAAATATAAGATCAGGATGATATACGACGAGATAACCATGGAACTATTCGGATAGCCAGGTTACAACCCGTAAACTAAACAAGGACCGGGGTTGTAACCCTTCATCTGAACGGAACTTGGTTTCCCACCATTTATCGGCAAGATAATATAAGAAAATTAAGACATGTAACAATCTTATACAGGATCAAGACAAGACTAGACTGATTAGTCTCCATTCAACAATCACGGCCAAGCAATAAATACGGCTTTATACTTTAACTAACTAGGGTTATCACAGGCCTAGTTACTAGCAAGATGCAATAAGATTATTCTACAGCCACAAGCCTTGCAGACTATCCAGGTTACCCAGGTCGAAAATTAGGGGTTGAATTCAGGTGGGTACATCGTCCAGGAAATGCATGTACCCTTAAGTAGCTTGAAGGGTGCAACACATGACAGTGTGCTGGAATTGTGCCCTACTCGACGGCAGGCTACAGATCCCAAGAGCGCCCAGGTAATGGGATTGCCTGTAGTTGGGAGATCTCTTTATGACTAATGTATTAATCTAGTTATTAGCCTTAGTCCATTTCAGTAGGT
This sequence comes from Iris pallida, assembly GCA_029216955.1. Classification (NCBI taxonomy): domain Eukaryota; kingdom Viridiplantae; phylum Streptophyta; class Magnoliopsida; order Asparagales; family Iridaceae; genus Iris; species Iris pallida. The sequence continues at coordinate 17,981,055 of JANAVB010024400.1, read as the reverse complement.
ACTCCTGACCGTGGTACTCAGGAGTCCCATCCTAGACATGATACAAGACAGGACTAGATTATTTGTACAAGCACAATCGCCCACGGTGTCCAGATAATTTATATAAGTCATGTCATGTCAGGTAGCCGTCGCAATAGCTTATCAAGATATATCATGTCAGGTTTTCTGGTCAAGAGTGCACCACGACGGGCCACTATCAGGTCATGTTACTTGTCAAGAGTGCATCACTATGGTCACTGTCGTGTTCAGGATACATGTGCAGGACATCATAGTGCAAGCATTTAATCAGGAGACCCAAGTATACTGAGGGTCACAAGAGATGAGTTGACGATAATATAACAAAAATAAAATAACAAGACAAGACACGGAAAGGAGTCATACGGCTCAATAAGAGATGAGTCCATGCGGCTGAATCAAAACGGTTCATGCGGCCCAAGGGTTCGGGTTCAATATGGAGCAGGCACGCGGCTCATGCGGCTAGAAGGAAGCCCAAGGCGCATGCGGCTCAGGGCCGCGGAATCTATGTGGCCAGGAATGACTCAGCCTCATGCGGCAGGAGGAGATGTAGGTCCATGCGGCTGGCTGACCAATCAGGTATATGCGGCTGGGTCGAGTGGAGTCTCATGCGACTAGCAGGGTTCGGCCCTTATGCGGCTTGTGGAAATTCGGTTTCATGCGGCTTAAAGTGGCAGACACACATGCGGCTGCAGAAGCAAGGGGGTGCATGCGGCTGAGTGGGGAGAGGAATCCATGCGGCTAGAAGAAGCGGGGTCCCATACGGCTAAAAGGAGTCTCATGCGGCTCAAGAATGGGAGTAGGCTTATGTGGCCAGAAGTTCTTCCAGTCATGCGGCTGGAAGAACACTTACCGCATGAAATATTCATGCGGTCAAGTCAAGTACTGTTCTTCTTCCCCAAATTTCCGAGAAGAAGAACACCATGAAACCATGCTTCCAAGCTCCATAAAACCTTCATCCAGAGTCCAAATCCGAACTTCCATAGGTCAAAGTGGGACAAAACGAGATTCCCTACAACATGGAACCATCAAAACTTGATAATAACGAGATTAAGTAGATCAAAACCCAAGAAATCTGAAAAGGAAAATAAACTTAGATCTACAAGAATCTAGCCATAGAAATTAAAAAAGCCAAGTACTAAACTAAGTTAGAATGCTGCAAAGGAGAGAATGGAACAACAAAGTTAGAGTTCCTCTATGAAGCAAGTTGCACTTGCCTAGACCTCTCTCTCTCTGGTAGGTGAAGAAGTTATGGTGGAGAAGAAGAAGAATAATGAGGAGAGAGAAAGGAGAATGGATTAATAAATACTAATGGTGGTGGTAGGTAGGTAGGTAGGGGTTCACCTTTGGTTCATGACGAACCAAAGCAAACCAAACCAAGCCGAACCAACCCAAGAATAAACCAAGCCATGAAGAAAAGCTAAGCAAAGAATCATACAATACAAGATAAATACGTACACGTATTCCAAAAATACGTAATACGGACCACAGGCATTACAACTCTACCCACCTTAAAAGAATTTCGTCCTCGAAATTTAATTAAGAGGCCAGAGAGACGAGGACAAGCTATATTAATCACATGCAAGCTATGACTAGGCAAGCAATCACTCATTCAAGCAAGGAATCAAAGGCATGAGGCATAAAGAAGACATTATACCTCATGATTCAAACAAGTCAGGATATCGCGATCGGATATCATCCTCCCGCTCCCACGTTGACTCACCCAAAGAGTGATGACCCCATGCAACTCGGACTAACTTGATAGTCTTATTCTTGATCGTCTTCTCTCTTCGATCCAATATAGACACGGGCCTCTCCTCATACGAAAGGTTGGTACCAACAACCAATTCCGAATGATCCAGGATATGGCTCGGGTCCGGGATATACCGTCATAGTTGGGATACATGGAACATGTCATGCACCTTTCTTAGCGATGACGGAAGAGCGAGACGATAGGATACATCTCCTACTCGCTCCAGAATGTCGAACGGTCCTATATACCTAGGACTAAGCTTTTCCCGTACGCCGAAACGAGTGACGCCACGGTTAGGCAAAATCCTCAAGAATACATGGTCGCCGACAGAAAACTCAAGAGGACGGCGATGGGAATCGGCCCAATGACGCTGGCGATCTTGGGCAACTCGAAGATGATCCCTGACTTTTCTGACCACTTCAACTGTCTGAGCAATCATTTATGGACCCGGCATCTGTCTCTCTCCGATATCGTCCCATGCTAGCGGGGATCGGCACTTCCTACCATACAGTGCCTCGAACGGTGCTATCTGGATACTGGCCTAGAAACTGTTGTTGTACGAGAATTCTACCAGGTGTAGGTGATCTTTCCATGAACCATCGAAGTCGAGTGTGCAAGATCTCAACATATCTTCAAGAGTCTGGATCGTACGCTCCGATTGACCATCTGTCTGCGGATGATATGCTGAACTGAACTGGAGACGAGTTCCCAAACTCTCCTGCAGGCTACGCCAAAAGTGCGACATGAATCTTGAATCTCGGTCTGAGGTGATACTAACTGGCACTCCGTGCAACCTGACAATCTGCCTGAGATACATCTCTGCTATCTGAGCTGTCGACTGACCAACTCTGAACGGGAGGAAGTGAGCTACCTTCCTGAGCCTGTCAACTATAACCCAAATAGCATCTCGACCAGCTGGGGATCTAGGCAATCCGGTCACAAAATCCATGGTCACATGTTCCCATTTCCATTCTGGAATCGGCAAGGGCTGAAGAAGTCTAGCGGGCCTCTGATGTTCAGCCTTAACTTGTTGGTAGACTAAACAACGAGAGACAAATCGGGCTATCTCCTTCTTCATGCCATTCCACCAGAAGTGCTGACGGATATCACGGTACATCTTCCTACCACCAGGATGAATGGAATACTGCAAACTGTGAGCCTCTGCCATGATTTCCTATCTGATATCACCACTGGGTACACAAAGACGCTTACCATGCCTAAGTGTATCGTCTTCATGAATACATAACTCTGGTCGCCGCCCTGCCTCACACTCTGCTCTAAGTCGCTGAAGCTTGGGATCTGCTGACTGCGCCATCCGGATCCTCTCGACTATGGTGGACTGAACTTGCATGCTAGCCATCAATGCCATACTGGAAGGGAGAACAACTTCAATACCCATATTCTGAAGATCTGCTAACAGCTCTGGTTGCGCTGTCAGGAAATAAATTCTGGCTCTCCTGCTTAATGCATCTGCAACGACGTTGGCCTTCCCGGGATGATACTGCAAGTTGACATCATAATCCACAAGAAGCTCCAGCCACCTCCTCTGACGCATATTAAGATCCTTCTGGGTGAAAACATACTTCATGCTCTTGTGGTCGGTGAAAATCTCTACCATATTCCCGTACAAGTAGTGCCTCCACAACTTAAGCGCAAAAACTACTGCTGCCAGCTCCAAGTCATGGGTTGGATAATTTCTCTCATGATCACGAAGTTGTCATGATGCATAAGCTATTACCTTCCCATGCTGTATCAGAACACATCCCAAGCCTCTGTCTGAAGCATCACAATATACTGAGAATCCTCCAGTTCCATCTGGAAGTGTAAGAATGGGAGCTGTCATCAAGCCTCGCTTCAACTTCTCAAATGAATCCTGGCACTCGGCTGTCCAAGCAAACGGCACATCCTTACGGGTCAACTGGGTCAATGGCACCGAGATCCGGGCAAAGTCTGAAACAAATCGCCGGTAGTAGCCGGCCAATCCGAGAAAACTGTGAACCTCTGCAACTGTGCTGGGCACCGACCACGACTCAATAGCCACAATCTTCTAGGGATCCACTTCTACTCCTCCTCGAGTAATGATGTGACCCAGGTACGAAATGCGATCGAGCCAGAACTCGTATTTACTGAACTTGGCATACAACTTGTGCTCCCTGAGAATCTGAAGAACCATACGGAGATGCTGCTCATGCTCCGCCTCACTCCTGCTATAAACCAGGATATCATCCAAAAACACAATCACGAACTGATCCAAATAAGGCATGAAGATACGATTTATGTGGTCCATAAATACGGTCGACGCATTGGTCGCTCCAAATGGCATCACTAGGAACTCCTAATGCCCATACCTAGACCTGAAAGCTATCTTCGGAATGTCCTTCTCTCTGACTCTGATCTGATGATATCCTGAGCGCAAGTCGATCTTCGAGAACACTGCTGCCCCTTTGAGCTGATCAAACAAGTCATCTATCCTCGGAAGAGGGTATCTGTTCTTGATTGTCACTGAGTTCACAGTACGATAATCAACACATAACCTGGACGTACCATCCTTCTTTTTCACAAGAAGCATCGGGGCTCCCCAAGGCGATCCACTAGCACGAATGAATCCCTTGGTTCTGAGTTCTTCAATCATCTTGTACAAGATTTCTAATTCTGACAGCGCCATCCTGTAGACTCTCTCTGATACTGGGGCTGTCCCCGGAATCAAGTCTATGGTGAACTCGATCTCCCGTTCTGGCGACATCCCTGGAAGCTCTTTTGGGAAAACATCTGAAAACTCTTCGACTATCCGAGGCAACTGTACTGCTGCTACTGCCATCTGCAGTACTGGAGGAGAAGCTTCAACTTTGCCTCGGGAGAAGGAAAACTCCGGCTCGCCTGGAATGCTAAAAATAGTCCTGCCAATGTGGCAGTCTATCCTAGCATACTGGTTCCTCAACCAATCCATCCCTAGGACCACATCATAATTGGCCATCGGGAACTCTATCAATCTAGCGGGGAATTCTCTACCGCTAACTACGATCCGACACGAGGAAAACACTCTATCGACTCCCACAAGACCATTACCAGTAAGTATATTGAGCCTTACTGATAATGACTCGGGCTCCAATCCTACTCGTGTCACGAATCGTGCAGACATAAAAGAATACGATGCACCAGAATCAAATAAAGCTGAAGCTGGAAAGGAGTTGACGAGAATAGTACCTGCCACTACCTCTCCTGGTGCCAATCCTTCCTCTGCGGTCATCACCATAGCCTGACCATGCCCTCGGGGTGCTGGTCCCCTCTACTGAAATCCTTGCTGCCTATTCTGACTCAAGGCTTGGGCTTAAGCATGCTGCTGGGGGTGTTATTGCTGGAACGCCTGGGACTGAGGCGGTAAGGGCCTCGGCAATGGATACTGCTGCTGCTGGACCGGTGCTGGTCCTTTCATCGAAGAGCTAGAAAGGTTGGACGATGATGAACCACCCCTATTCGGACAGGATCCAACCCTATGGTCTGCTGCTCCACAAGCCAGACACAATCTATATGCCCTGCGACACTCTGTCACTACGTGTCCTGGCTTCCCACAATGAGAACATCCCACTGCAGAAGACTGCTTCTGCTTCTGCTGCTGCAGCTGAGGGTACGTCGGGGCTGAATGCAAAACCGACGTTACTGAGGCCACCCGCCTCGGAGCTCCAATGGTCAAAGCCCTGGCTGCCGGGGCTGGGGCTGAAGACTGATTCATCTGGCCGTGGGATCTCTTTCGACCTCCGACCCTATCCACAATCCTCTGGGAGGTATACTCATGCCTCGTAGCTGCTCTCAAGACTGCATCAAAAGTCTGATGCTCAAATTGCTCAACTGCCAACAAAATCTCGAGGTGAAGCCCTTGCTGAAATCGCTGGGCTCTATCATACTCGGTTGCTACCAAGGTGGAAGCAAACCGACTGAGCCTCGAAAACTCGGCCGCATAACCGTCGACCGTCCTACCCATCTGCTTCAGATTGGTGAACCTCGTCTAAAGATCATACCAAGCTACAGCATCAAAATACTTAGTCTGGAATCTCTTTCTGAATACCGTCCAAGCAATGGGTGCTGCTAATCCAACGGCCTGAGCCGTCTACCAGCTGCAGGCAAGATCTAACAACTGTAGGCGCACCACGGCTACCTTCTCGTTCTCTGCAGTCCTGGCTGCTTATAGAATCACCTCTGTGTCCTGAAGCCAAGCATCTGCAGCGATCGCATCTTTACTACCGTCGAAGAATGGAGGATTCAAGCGCTTGAAGCTGTTGGCCGCGTTATTTCCTGGATGACCGCCTCTGGTCAAAACATCTGCCACTGCCTGGTGCAAGGCATCTCCGCGACGATCTTGGGAAGCTATCAGAGTCCTGATGAGACCTACCAAAGTGCCATCATCAGGTTCGGCAGGCTGAACTGGCTAGACTGGTGGTTCCCCTTCAATAGGTACGACTCTGGAGGCTACTCCGGAATGCTGGGCTTGATCCCCGGGTTGCGGCTGGTCCACGGGAGGTGCTCCGCCTCGCTGATCGGCAGGTCCAGGAATAATATCGCTGAAGAAGACGACATAGGGAACAATAAGGAAGGACCAGGACAGATCAACAATACAAGCATATGATCAGGACAAGAATCCAGGGATTCAGAAGATACGAGCAGAGATCGAGGGCGAATACTGATTTAGACATCTATTCGGTAAACCCTCACATATCTTGATTTACAAGACCTGCATGAGCCACCACTTAAACCATGTCACGCCCAGAACCAGAATACTGGAGAGTGGAGGCAGACATAGCCAGCTACGTATATGAAATAGAATCCATCTCGCTATACGGTCACGGCTGTCTAGATACATGAGGGTTTACTACAAGCCAACAGTCTCCTATGGTCATGAACAAGCCTAGTGTCTCAATCACAAGCAAGTAAGTAAAAGTCACAAGATGTATGATCATTAAATATACAATAATAAGACGTCCCAAATATTACATATTCAGCTGATCATGAAGCTAGTCGTTACAAAATGTTAGGACTAGCAAGAGTTTAGTCATACATGATCAACCCTAGGATCTGTCAATCATGTTATAGCCCGTAGGCAGACAGTAAGTAAAGTGCAATCGAGCTAAACAGGTGCTCGTCAGCTAAACGCCTCAAAAGAATAATTTTACAATAAAGTGGGAGGACAAAAGAAACCCATTCGTTGCCAGGGTTACGCCTGGTGGTCACCATCTGGCTGGAAGACAGGTGGATCCTCTGGTGCTGCTCCGAAATCTGGCCATACAAAACCATCTGGGTCAGATCCCAGAAAGAGCAAGTGCCACAAAGGAAGCTTCACTTAGGAACTAAAATTAGCAATTAGCACATCATATAAATAAATAAGTAGAATCTGGAAATATAAGATCGGGATGATATACGACGAGATAACCATGGAACTATTCAGATAGCCAGGTTACAACCCGTAAACCAAACAAGGACCGGGGTTGTAACCCTTCATATGAACGGAACTTGGTTTCCCACCATTTATCGGCAAGATAATATAAGAAAATTAAGACATGTAACAATCTTATACAGGATCAAGACAAGACTAGACTGATTAGTCTCCATTCAACAATCACGGCCAAGCAATAAATACGGCTTTATACTTTAACCAACTAGGGTTATCACAGGCCTAGTTACTAGCAAGATGCAATGAGATTATTCTACAGCCACAAGCCCTGCAGACTATCCAGGTTACCCAGGACGAAAATTAGGGGTTGAATTTCGGTAGGTACATCGTCCAGGAAATACATGTACCCTTAAGTAGCTTGAAGGGTGCAACACATGATAGTGTGCTGGAATTGTGCCCTATTCGATGGCAGGCTACAGATCCCAAGCGCGCCCAGGTAACGGGATTGCCTGTAGCTGGGAGATCTCTTTATAACTAATGTATTAATCTAGTTATTAGCCTTAGTCCATTTCAGTAGGTACTCCTGACCGTGGTACTCAGGAGTCCCATCCTAGACATGATGTAAGACAGGACTGGATTATTTGTACAAGCACAATCGCCCACGGTGTCCAGGTTATTTATACAAGTCATGTCATGTCAGGTAGCCGTCGCAACAGCTTATCAAGATATATCATGTCAGGTTTTCTGGTCAGGTGTGCACCACGACGGGCCACTATCAGGTCATGTTACTTGTCAAGAGTGCACCACTACGGGTCACTGTCGTGTTCAGGGTACATGTGCAGGGCATCATAGTACAAGCATTTAATCAGGAGACCCAAGTACACTGAGGGTCACAAGAGATGAGTTGACGATAATATTATAAAAATAAAATAACAAGACAAGACACGGAAAGGAGTCATGCGGCTCAATAAGAGATGAGTCCATGCGGCTGAATCAAAATGGTTCATGCGGCCCAAGGGTTCGGGTTCAATATGGAGCAGGCGCGCGGCTCATGCGGCTACAAGGAAGCCCAAGGCACATGCCGCTCAGGGTCATGGAATCCATGCGGCCAGGAATGACTCGGCCTCATGCGGCAGGGGGAGATATAGGTCCATACGACTGGCTGACCAATCAGGTATATGCGGCTGGGTCGAGTGGAGTCTCATGCGACTAGCAGGGTTCGGCCCTTATGCGGCTTGGGGAAATTCGGTTTCATGCGGCTTAAAGTGGCGGACGCACATGCGGCTGCAAAAACAAAGGAGGTGCATGCGGCTGAGTGGGGAGAGGAATCTATGCGGCTGGAAGAAGCGGGGTCCCATGCGGCTAAAAGGGCAGAGTCTCATGCGGCTCAAGAATGGGAGTAGGCTTATGCGGCCAGAAGTTCTTCCAGTCATGCGGCTGGGAGAACACTTGCCGCATGAAATATTCATGCGGTCAAGTCAAGTACTGTTCTTCTTCCCCAAATTTCCGAGAAGAAGAACACCATGAAACCATGCTTCCAAGCTCCATAAAACCTTCATCCAGAGTCAAAATCCGAACTTCCATAGGTCAAAATGGGGCAGAACGAGATTCCCTATAACATGGAACCATCAAAACTTGATAATAACGAGATTAAGTAGATCAAAACCTAAGAAATCCAAAAAGAAAAATAAACTTAGATGTACAAGAATCTAGCCATGGAAATTAAAAATGTCAAGTACTAAAGTAAGTTAGAATGCTGCAAAGGAGAGAATGGAACAATAAAATTAGAGTTCCTCCATAAAGCAAGTTGCACTTGCCTAGACCTCTCTCTCTCTCTCTGGTAGGTGAAGAAGTTATGGTGGAGAAGAAGAATAATAATGAGGAGAAAGAAAGGAGAATGGATTAATAAATACTAATGGTGGTGGTAGGTAGGTAGGTAGGGGTTCACCTTTGGTTCATGACGAACCAAAGCAAACCAAACCAAGCCGAACCAACCCAAGAATAAACCAAGCCATGAAGAAAAGCTAAGTAAGGAATCATGCAATACAAGATAAATACATACACGTATTCCAAAAATACGTAATACGGACCACAGGCATTACAACATGTTTTTGTGGTGGCCCATGCAGGTCAAGATAAATTGTTTGGTTACTTTACCGTACCAAGCAAGTCTGCGTATAGGATTAGAGTCTATGATTTCATCCACATACTTGACCTCTACCCTCGATTCTATTTTTGAACTACTGCTTGACTTATCGATTGTATCTTACTTGATTCTTATCTTCCTTTCGTGCTTGCTAGAGGTTAGAAAGGTGACCCCTACTAGATAGACATATTTTCATTTGTCCCAAAATACCATTAGTTTAACCCTTGTAAGTTGGATAGAATACCCCACGACATAATAATCCCTTTATCCTTGTGACCTATATTAATAAGTTTACTTAGACTGTAGAAATTAGAGGACCCTAACCCACCTAGCCAACCAAGCCATAGACAAGGAGATACTAGGACAACTATATGATCCAAATTTCGGGCGAGACTTAGATTTTTAAGGAACTTGAACTATTTATATTTTTTTGTCAATCATTACCTCTTGTACTTATATTTTGGACTATCTTGACTAATGATGCTAATATAGCCTAGTTTTGCAAGCTCATTCCTTATCGAGCTTGTTGATGACATATTTTATTGGGAGCGCTCTCACTAACATATTGTCTAATCAGAACCGGTGCATGATGGTCTGATCAACCTAGTGCACTTTGGTTCACTTTTTAGATATCGTTCTACGTGGATGGAGACATAGTTAAACTTGGCCTCTAGAGTCTCATCCACGACCGTTTTGGTAATTTTTTTTTGAATTATTCAGTCGCCTTTGAACCACGTAATCGTATTCAATGTTATCTTCTTCGAATCCTATATTGCTTCGCCCTTCACCTATTTTAGAAGGACGAAGGCGCTTGTACGTGAATTCCCTCTAGCTGTCCTATCACTTATGCCTATTACTACTCAATGTGACTTTATCTTCGTCTTAAACTACTCATCCTTTCCTCGACCCTAAACCTATTATCGTAACCTCCTAATCACTTGGATGATTCCAATCATCCTTTTATTTGTGCTCTCAACCTAGGTGACTAGTACCTCGTTTCCTTCCTATGACCCATATCTCCTAAGCCCTAAATTATTCTCTTTATTCCTTACTATTCTCTAATTCGTGTTATCATGATTTTATTGCCTTAAACTAGCGACCTTCCTTCAATTCCATATCCATGATTTATTTTCGTCTCTCTAAATACATGTTTTTTGTTAAACGTCGTCTCCTTGCCTCGCCTAATAGTTTGATCATGTTTCGTATCGATATACCCTTGTACCTTCTCAACCCCCTAGTTATTCTTAATTTCGAGGACGAAATTCTTGTAAGTTGGGTAGGATGTAAAACCCCCTAAATTTTTACTATATATTTTTTTTGTAAAATAATTTGTTTTGGATTGGTTTATTTTAATATTGTACTCGAGTGCAAATACGAAAAAAATATTTTCTTACAAAAGTTTTACTATATGTTTTATATATAGGAAAAGTATATTTGCAAAATTATAAATACTTTCTTCTCTTTGAGTTGTAAAATATACCATATCGTTTCTTGACAAGCTTTAAGTCATATATTTTCTTTTGATAAATAATATGTGTTACTTGCGGTGTACATAAATTCATGTATATTGTAATTTTCAAAATTATTTAATTATTGTTATAAAAATTTATTTTAAAATTTATTTGATTTAATTATTAGGGTAATTTAAATTGGATTTATTTTTAAAATAAGTTATAAATTGAATATAAGATTTATCTAAGATTTAATATGGATTTGGATTGATTGAACTAATTTTGAATTGATTTAAATTAGATGTAAGAATTATCTAAATGGGATTTTGAATTTTCCTAATCATTATCAATCTAGGATCCACCTCCTATATAAGGAGAGACATATTGCTCTTTTTCTCGATAACTCAACAAACAAGCAACCGCAGCCACTATTGTGCATCGTATCGGTGTTCACAGAATCTTATTCCAGTTCTTCTACAGTCATCCATCCCGGGTCGAGATACACCCCCGACACAATACATCCAACCAACCTCGCCATCATCCCAGAGCCCCGACATCAAACTCGGCCTCTCCGCGTCCGCCATCACCCCAAACCAATTCCCGGCCAACCACCACGTTCACCATCACCACCCCTTCGGCCACTTTTCCTGGACAATACCCCTCCGTCACCGAGACCTGCCACCAACGCCGACATCATCCTCATTCCCACGGCCACCATCGGCCGAAGCTGGTGACCCGCATCACCTGGGCTGCCACCTCCGGGCAGTGGCCAAGCCACATCTCTCACACCATAGCCTTTCGATCCACAACCCCTGCCCCTGACCAATGCGGGTCGGCCGCCACTATCACCACCGCCAACGTCATCCCTACCCCGTCATCGTCACCACAAAGCCAACAAAAAGAAAATTAGACCCAACCCACACCTGGCCGCCGCTCCAGTGTCAACCACCACGCCGAGCCATCCTCCGTACCGTATGGCCACCATCGTTGGCCTTCGCTGAAACCTCCGCTCCACCCGTACTGGTCACCGACGAACAAAGCTTCCGTCATCGTCGGCGTGCCTTAGTAGGGCACCGCCCACTGTGGCCTCTGAGCTTGGCATCCCGGTGCCCCTTGTTCCCCATCCACGGTGAGTCTCGACCGTGCACCCTCATCCTCCCTTCCGTGTCACCTTTCCGAGTGCCCTCTGCCGCTGTGTGTCACCATGCCGCCTCCACAGTACGCCTCCGATCACTTTTTTCTCCTCACTCTTCACCTTCCTCTCACGAAATTATTTTTTTCTTCTTTTTCTTGTTCATTTTCTCTTTCTTTCCAAAATAGTACTACTAGTGCTTTTAAGGGATGAGGACATTTGTTTGTATGTTTATTTTATTTATTTATTTATTTTGTTATGTTTTACAGTATTAAGCAGTAGGTAAGTTTCTTCTACTAAAGAGATCTTTATCTAGTGTTATTAAAATAAATTATTATTAGCAGTATTACTAATACAGTAATTAAGTATAGGATTATTAATATTGTTGTTTTTATTAGTTATTATCATACTTATTATGTTTATTATTATTGAAGTTATTATTCTGGGAAATCTTATATTATAAGTTTTCAAACTATATATATATATATATATATATATATATATATATATATATATTAGGGGTTAGAGCTGTCTATGTAATTTCCAAATTCGGGTTTTAGCCAAAAAGTAGTTTCTGTTGTTAATATTTATCAAATATTTTCTTAACAAATAAGATATAGTTTTTCCTACTTAAAAATGTATTTTTACAAACTTAGGATATTTTGCCTAAAAACGATTTTATATATAACTACCTTTATATTCTTGGTTAATAAAATATTTTAAAAGATTATAAGTATTTTTCTAAAAATTGAACATGTATATTATTATCCTTTTTTTCTTTGATTTTTCCTTCTTTCCATGACCAATCTCATTTTTTCCTATTCCTTCACTAATTTTGTCTTTCTTCCTATCAACCATAACTAATTTGGTTATTCTGGACCCAATAGAACAATCTGTGTCATTATCAGAAGCCGTCTTGCGTAGTTGTAACATCGAAGTCATATGCTGTGCCACCTTGATCATTGTACCACACCAGGTGTCACATCAGGCAAGATACCTTATCGTTAGCTGATTATTTTACTTTAGCTCATATTCATGCATTATTCAGTATTTATTTTCTACAAAATAAACTGTGATACATGGCATAAGTAGATAGAAATTTTTACTGTTTAGTTCTATTTTCTGCTATGTACTATTTTATTATACATTGAACTTAGATTTAAGGGACTACCCTTTGTGTGTTGCATTCATAGGCCTTGACACAATTGTACCACATTGTTCTTCGACTTCCACGATATAGCAGCTCCACCCATGGAGAAAACATATCCTCCCTTAGATATTTCACTCTCTACTTCTGAGCACCAGCTTGCATCACTGAAGCCCTCTACTACTTTTAGATCTTCGCAGTAGTGATGTGCATACCTCTGAGTTCTTTTGAGATATCTCATGACCCTCTCCGTAGCTTTCTAGTGCTCCATCCCTGGATTGCTCATGAACCGACTCAACATCCCTATGGCTGTTTTACATAACAAAATGCCCTAAAGCTTTTGAAAGAAAACGAGAGAAAATGTACAAAGTACAAGTAATTTCTGGGAAGTATTGCTATGGAAGTCCAATCTTAGAGTGATCACTTTGTTCCTTGGACCACACGATGATGATGAAAAATTTTGCTTGGAGATGAACAACTGGAAGAACTAAGTCACCAGAAAGGTATCGACACAATTGACACTAATGGCACGGTCGAATACTTTCCTGCTTTGCTTCACTCTGTTCTTGAGGAAAAGTTGAAAAGAAATGCTCTGGAAAATCACTTTTCTCTGAAAGTATGAATTCTCTCAAGATATCTGGCCTGAAAAACCAAGTCCCTTCTTCTTTAAAAAAGAAGTCTTTATATAGGCTTGTCCTTTTGTGCGTAAAAAGCACCAACATTGGGTCTCTACCCAGGCTGGTAGAATAACTATCACCCACGTATAAAAATTGGCCTCTACGCATGTTGACACGTATTCCATAATCTAATGAAATAAGGAGAACACATACACACGTTCCTCGAGAAGTATGGCATGAAGGCTACGTCAAAAAACCACATTTCTACACAATAAGGACAGACAGTATGTAAGGGATGCTGTTTAGGTATGCCTGAGCGTAAAATAGCTCAAAGTAAGCTTCCTGCGTAAAGCGGCTAAAAATAGCCTTGAGCGTAAAGGCTCAAATAAACTCTACGTGTAAAAGCTCAAATAACTTTTATGCGTAAAAAGGAGGCTGTTCCTCAAGCGTAAAGCAGCTCGTTGGCATACTAAACAACAATCCTGGGTTGATGTGAAAAATCTTCTTAGCTTTTGTGCAACTATTTATCAGAGAATCAATCTGTGAGAATAGTATCTTCGTACATTTAATGCAGCATGGACAGCTCATTCTTCGCGTAAAGAGTGAAACTGTCTTTGCGTAAAGTCTGAATTTAACCCTTGTGTAGAGCTTGAGTTTGACTCAGTTTGACCTTTACGTAAAGTTTGAACTTAATCCTTGCGTAGAGTTTGAGTTTGACTCAGTTTGACCTTTGTGTAAAGTCTGAAATGGGCTTAGTGTAGAGTCTGGAACTGTCTTTGCGTAAAGATCTCAACTTCTTTGACTTGGTCTACGAAATTTATTTACGCTTCTACAAGACCCCCTTTAAAGTTTTCAAATTTTCTAATATTTGAAATACATTGAACAAAAGCGTAAAGTCTGGGATATCCAACAGTCACCAGCGTAAAATTTGGGATACCCAACAGTCACTTCAAGAATTTGAATCAACTTTGAGTTTTCTATAAATAGAATTCTGTTGGAAGAGAGAGAACTTTACTCATCTCTTTCATTTCTCAATCTCTTCTTCACTTATCTTCAAAATTACTTCAAACAAATGGCACCCAAGAGCAAGGTCGCCGCCTCAGCTAAGGGCAAGAAGCTTGTTGTCACTTCGTCGACAGCTAGATCGTCGGAGGAACTTCACGCCGCCACAGCCTCACTGGAGAAGAACATCGAAGAGACCCCAAAGACCAACCCAAACGTGGCTCCGTCCATGATAGGTAGAAACCCTATCTATTTCGACCATAGATTTCGTTGGAGAAGATGCCCCAAGAGCAACCCAAAAACACGCTCACGTTATACGTGCAGCGTAGATCTCGAAACCAAAAATACGCTCATGTTTTACGTGCCAGCGTAGATCTAGAAACCAAAAGTATGCTCACGTTATATGTGCCAGCGTAGAACTTGAAAATACGCCTACGTTA
This sequence comes from Iris pallida, assembly GCA_029216955.1. Classification (NCBI taxonomy): domain Eukaryota; kingdom Viridiplantae; phylum Streptophyta; class Magnoliopsida; order Asparagales; family Iridaceae; genus Iris; species Iris pallida. The sequence continues at coordinate 17,965,969 of JANAVB010024400.1, read as the reverse complement.
TACGTGCGAGCGTAAAATTGAAAATACGCAAGTCAAAAAAACAAACTGCATTTTTTACACGTAAAAAGTATGCGTAAAAAAACTTTCAGTCTTGAACTGCGTAGAACATTTTTAGAGAAATTCATAAAACAAATTCTCTTTAAAACAGATAACCTTTTACGCATAACAATCTAATATTTAAATCATTTACGGAGAGCTTGAGTTTGCGTAGAGTTCATACTTAGAGTTTTACTAAGTTGATTTTTTTTGTTGAACTTCTTTTGCAGTGGACTTGGGGATCCATCCTCTCTCTGAGGTGTTTGGCTCACCAACTGGCATTTTGGGATCAAATTATCTGAAAAATTTATTCCATGTCGAGTTTCCTCAAACCGACAAGCAGTATCCCAAAGAAAGACAGCAGTTGATAGCTTCTTAGGGAGACAAAATGTTGTTGTCTCTGATGAACAAAGAATTACTGACGTCATTGGATGGCCAGTATTACTTAAAACCTGCATTCATATTTGGGTACGCAATTGATTTCCAATCTCAGACAAACCCCAAGAAGGAGTCCTGGGTGTCCAAGTTTGGGAAAAGGGCAATGTATCTCCCAACAATGCCAAGGGATTATCCTCTTTCTTCTTTTGTTCACGCCACTCATCCGAGGCAGATGATCTGGAATCTGACTCCCAACAATCATGGAAGACCGGGGAAAATTATATTCAAGAGGGATGAAAACCAAATGGGCTATCATTCGAGTACTCCCAGTGGTAGTGTCACTCCTTTCTCAGGCTTATTACCTGGATTCATACCAAGTGAGGGCTCGTCTCTGATCCAGCCGGTGCAGATACCGATGTTCATTAACAGGTTTATGAACGATTCAGTATTATATCCCCAAGTCAACCCTAGGCTTCCAGGGTGGATAACCCCTCACAATAAAAATTGGATCCAACTTAGTGCTTAGGTCATGAGGACCTTCGAAGCAGAACTGCAAGCCATCGGACTGTTAGAAGCAGTAGCCTCCACAAGTCAAGGCATACCCATGAACAATAACTTGTTCCTAGCTCTGATGGAGCTATATATCAGCTCGACGGAAACCTTTACGACCCCGGTAGGTGAAATAGATTTTGTACTCCATGAGATGTAATTTATCTCCAAGCTACCAATGGGAGAAGTTCCATATGAGGAGTATGTTCCCTCCAACCAAAAACTAGCAGAAAATAATAAGAAAAAACCTCGCTTAATCGAGGTATACCAAGAGATGATGTGTCATTATTTGATCTGCACCACTATGTATGAAAGTGGATCGAATTTGGCATATATCAATAAATGGACAACATATCTATTCTATCGTAAGAATAGTGTGTGCAAGGAAGATAAAGAGAGATTTCAAGATAGCAAGGTTCAAACCATCAATCCTTACTCAATAATTCATGCCGACTTGATAAATACTTGGATGGTCAAATATTAGTCATCGGACAAGTATTTAACCATCAAAGCTGGAGAATTCCCTGCGGGGACTGAAACATTAAGCTTTTTAAATCATGGCAGTCAAAAGTTCTCAAAGGAAGTCTTACTGGCGGGCTTTCTTTCTTTGTCGTTACGAAGGTGGGTCGTACCAGGGACCGGTACAGTTGACAAAATTCACCAAAATGTACTATGGCCAGCAGTACGTTTGGTATTTAAGGCTAAACTCAGCCTATTATCGGCAATGGTGTGCCGGATGAACGCGGGTTTACGAGCTTTTGTTGAAGAATTGATCAAGAATGCTCCATACCGTCGCGATTTCCCTAGGGTGGAGATGCCCTATACCTATTTGATGGGCTGGCTACTGCTTCATAACTACATCTTATTACCACTAGGTCCTGAAAATAATGCGGAGGTATTCCTCCAGAAGTTTAGTAAAGCCACCTGGAAGGCAACTTCAGTGACAGATACACGGACAGCACTGAACTTCTCCTATGGGTAGAATTTTTTTTGGACACAACCACCAGTTCCAGCCGACTGTTTTGGTGTGCAATTTGAAGACGTAGGTCGAGATAGAACTGAGATACCTGTGCTAGTCTTTAATTGGCTAATATGTATTAGACCCTCACATCTGATGTATAGAACTTAAGACAACTGCATCTTCGAACCGTATCTACCCAGACGGTTTGCTCGTTAGTTCGGGTATGACTAGCTTTACGTTGGTAATCCCTCCACTAGTTTCAACAATTATGGAAAATTAGTTGATGGAGCGAGGGCATGGCGATATTTCAGCGCTGGATGCACCGGTGCCAAATTCCATGTGTCAACCGCCTCAAGCATAACTGAGCTATGAATGCTTCATTCGTATGCACATTTTTATGTCTCCATTCGTTCTTTCGCAAAAGACTACAATATGAAAGGAAGTCTCCGGTGGAAAAAAAAAGGAGACGCCGAAGAACCAGTTATGGTGCCTTCGGATATACCTAATGATGTTGTTCCAGACGAATATCTGGAAACGATCCCAATGGGAATTGGGGAGACAGCTATAAGAGCAATTACCATTTTTGCCACCCAAAAGCGAAAATCGGACACAACTGTTATTCTCCGGGAGAAGAAGAAGAAGGTTGTTATTAAAGGGCCTTCCAAGCAGAGGTTCTCTACCCCAGGAAGCGAAAATTCTGCCGAAGAGACTCCAAACATTATATCTTCATCAACTCAACCTGGAGAAGGATCTTCAGCACCCCAGCCGACAACAGAAATTATAGGAGTCCTATCTCCAGGACGACTTAGTACCTCATTGCACCCAACTTCGCCACAGAAGGCGAAAGCTGTTAAAGACACAGCCACAACTGTTGCTAGTAATCTGGAACCCATTCCCTCGGATGAACCAGGTCTCAAATTAGATGATGATGATTGGGACTTAGATTATGATGCACTCTTATTGCGTCCTGTACCTACTCCAGGTAAAGTTAAATTACACAAAACTTATACAAAAATATGTATTATAATTTTGTATATTGAGTATCTTATTTAATCTTTGTAGGGATCATCGCTGTGGCAAAGCCCGTTGCTCTTTCTCCTCAAAAGTCTATCCCTGAAGAGGTAATAGAATCTGAAGAAGGAAGTTTTTCTTCCAAAGAAGACTATCTTTCTGAGGAAGGTTCTCCATCTGTAGAGATACAAGAAGAGTCTGCAGGAGACTCACGCCAAGAATTGTCTTTTCTTGCCCAGGAAAGAGATGAAGAGCCGACTGCAGAAGAAGATCCAGCAATGCTCAGAGAATCGGTTCCTACTAAAGAACCGATTACTGAGATTGTAGATGTAGCAGCAACACCATCAATTACTGCTGCTAATCCGGACCAGGTTCTTGAGACAGTAGTCTTCGAATCCGAATCGAACATAGAAGGCAGCACCTCCGCAATATCATCCCCTGCCATCAAAACTCAAGCTCCGGAAACGGCAGAAAACGTTGCTAAAGATATAATCCCAGAAACCCCTAGGAATCAACTGGCCATGGTAACGATGACAGATATAGCATTAACTCAGCTTGCTACCACAGCGACGACAGCATCTGTCTCTGGTTTTCGGCAGAAGAGGTTGGCAGATATTGCTGATACACCAAGCTCTAATGCTGATATGAATCTTTTGGTAGAGATTCATACTGAGACATTTTATAAAACCTTGGCAGCATTGATCATGATGGTTTTAAAGAAAGGCCTTAGTTATGAGAGTTTAAAGAGTGCGATTGCTACCACCATTGACAACATCGCAATGTTTAATGATGCTGAGAGGGCAACAGCATTGTAAAAGATAGTCCAAGGACTTGAACAACCAATCCAAGAATATCTGAGGTTGTCAAGTGGGACTATTGAAAGCCTCGTCCAGTCTGAGTATGATGCTCTCGCAATTGAATATACAACTCGGGAAACTATTTTTAAAGAATCTCTTTAAGAATATAGCAATAAGGTTGCCGTAGAAAGGGCCTTCTTGAGAGAGAATAAACCCATGTTGGAGCAGCACCAAGAAGCGTATGACTCAATGAATATCAAAATCCATCAACAAAATAATAAAATTCGTGAAATCGAGGCTGAGCTAGCTCGATTAAAGGAGGAGCAAAACCAGATGACAGCAGATCGAGATAAATATTTGAGGCAAAGTTCTATTTTGGAAGAACAGATCTTTGGTATTGAATCAAACATCAAGACTCTCGAAGAAGCAAAAGATAAAATGATAGCTGCCTTTGTCGAACTCTCCCATCTCTGTACTGCGGAAGCTAGACAATCCATAGCATATACAACTGTATTGGGCTCTCGCGAAAAGCGTATGGCAGAATTGCAGAAAATGATTGAAGATCTATCTGCTCCGCCTTAGAAATTTTTGTACTCAATAAAGAATTTTATCTTCTATCATTTTCTTTCTTTTGCTGATGTAACATTTCAAACCATACAATGAATGAAATGTTTATAAAATTGGTATGAGATAGAAAATAATTATCAGAGGTAATATGGACATGATAAGTCTTCAAAACTCAACAGAGTAGATTATATCTATCCAGAGGTAATGTGGACATGATAGATAATAAATCTTTTTCTTCTTAGAGTGTACAATACTATCAGAGGTAATATGAACATGATAGATTACAATGACTCAAAGAAGTAGATTAATATCTATTCAGAGGTAATATGGACATGATAGATAATAAATCTTTTTTTCTTTTTAGAGTATACAATACTATCAGTGATAATATGAACATGATAGATTGCAATGACTCAAAGAAGTAGATTAATATCTATTCAGAGGTAATATGGACATGATAGATTGTAAAGAAGTAGATCAATATCTATTCAGAGGTAATATGGACATAATAGATAATAAATCTTTTCTGATTGAAATCAGCTGGGAAGAAAGAAAATCAAAATTCTCTTTTGGCGGAATAAATAATCAGCTTAACCAAACCTTGGCAGCTGGAAAACGAAGAAGAAATTCAAACATAATATTTTTTCAAGAATTTACCATTGATCGGCATCATGAGCAAATCTCCATTAGGTTTAGATAACCTATAAGCACTATTAGAGAATACGGTTTCGACTACATAAGGACCTACCCATTTGGCTTGGAACTTGCCTTTACTCTTATGAGTCATAACCATAGGTCTTCGGACAGCTAGAACTAGCTCTCCTACTTTAAATCCTTTTTCTTTAACTTTGCGATTGAAAGCTCGAGATATGTGGGCTTGATACAGCACAATGTGCTATTGTGCTTGAAGACGCTTTTCATCCAAACTTTCAAGTTCCTGTAGTCTTAAGCGGTCATTATTCTCCATAGTTAGCTCATTAGCAATGGCTATTCTAAGAGATGGTATCTGGATCTCTAGTGGAAGAATAGCTTCACATCCGTAAACCAATAAAAATGGTGTAAAACCAGTCGAAGTTCGGACTGTTGTTCGATAAGCCCATAAACATTCTCCAAGTTTCTCGTTCCAATCACGTTTATTAGAAGAAACGAACTTTTTGAGAAGTTTAATAATTGTTTTGTTGAAAGCTTCTGCTAAACCATTAGCAACTAGATTGTAAGCTGTAGAAGATAAGTTCTGGATCCGATTCTTATCACAAAATCGATAAAACGCCTGCTTCTGCCTATTTAGAAAACATGATGTTTGATGAAGTTAACCACATTAGACATTTTTACTTCAACAAAAGGAACTGCTTCTGCCTATTTAGAAAAATAATCAGTTATAGCAAGGATAAACCGATGCCCTTTTACAGAAGGGGGATTAATCGGACCAATAATATCTATACCCCAAGCTTCAAAAGGCCAAGAAGCTGTCATAGGATATAGAAATTCAGAAGGTTGATGAATAAAATTAGCATAAATCTGGCACACTTTACATCGTCTTGCGTAATCCACAGCGTCTGCTATCATAGAAGGCCAATAATAACCCATCCTTCGAATACGATCCTGTAACTTTGGACCTGGTTGATATGCACCACAAAATCCATCATGAGCTTCACGAAGTGTTTGCTTAGATTCGCTTTCCGAGAGACAACGCAGTAAAATCCTGTCATAAGAATGATGATATAACATGTGCATAGAAGCACCATAGTAAAATCGAAACGATCGTCTTTTGGCTGATGTAGCTTTCTTTGGATCTTCAGGTAAAATCCCATAGATTGCATAATCAATAAATGGACTTCTCCAATCCTTTTGCTGAAAATTCGATTCGGTAGCATAACTCTGTTAGATGTGCAAATTATTCTTGACACAGAATAGGTCTCGATCCAGTAAAGTGATGGTAATTTGTCTTCTGGTTGGAACTGCTAGGTCTGCAGCTAAACTAGCAAGAGCGTCAGCTTCCAAATTTTGAGAGCATGGTACGAATTCAATGAAGAACCCTTTGAATGAAAGAGCCAGTTCGTTACTACTTTATGATAGGGAATGAGGTCGAGATTTCTGACTTCATATATCCCTCTGACTTGATTGACGATCAGCTGAGAGTCTCCATAGGCTTCCAAGAACTCAATGTCCAATTGTTTTGCTACTTGAAGACCAATTAGCAGAGCGTTATACTCTGCCACATTATTGGAACATGGTTTGTTGAGAGAATAAGCATGGTATATAACCATTTTATCAGGAGAGACCAAGACAATGCCTACTCCGGAGACAATATTGCTTTTGGGTCCAACTCGTGATGCTCCATCAAAGTACAGTTGCCAAATATCATTCTTCATAATCATGTTGCAGTCTACGACTTCATCTGGAATGTCGTCATATAGCTTAGAAGTTTCAGGTACAGGATGAGCTGCTAAGAAGTCAGCTAACGCTTGACCCTTCACTGATTTTTGAGGTATGTAGACCATATCATAAGGAGTAAGCAATATTGCCCATGTAGCTGATCGGGAGTTAAGAATACTCGGCTTCTTCATCAATATCCGAAGAGGATTTATTCTAGAGATGATATGAATAGTCTATTTCGATACATAATGTCGTATCTTTTGAATGGCAAAAACCAAGGCTAGACATTCTTTTTCCACGGGAGTATACATGTGTTCATTTCCAACCATCATTCGGCTGAGATAATAAATTGCCGGTTTATTACCTTCACTACTTTTTTGTGCAAGAAGAGCACCAAGGGAATGATTCAATGCTCGAACATACAGTAAAAATGGTCTTCCCACTACTGGGGTGTACTAAAACAGGTAGATTTGTGAGGTATTGCTTGATGTCATTGAATGCTTTTTGACATGCTTCATCCCAAACAAATGACGCACCCTTCTTCAGTAAACGAGAGAAAGGTTGAAATCTCCCAGAATGATTTGATATAAATCTCCTGATATAAGCAATACGACCCTGAAAGCCACGAAGCTCTTTCAGATTGCGTGGAGGACGCATTTCAAGAATTGCTTTAACTTTATCAGGATCAACATGGATACCTTGAGAAGTAATGACAAATACCAAAAATTTGCTACTAGAAACCCTTAAAAAAGACTTAGTAGGGTTCATCTTTAGTTGATGTTGACGCATCAACTCGAATACTGTCTTCAGGTCTTGAATGTGATCATCTTTTGATCGACTTTTAACGACAATATCATCTATGTAACATTAAACTATTTTTCATAGATGTTCTTGAAAGATGTTGCTCATAGCCCATTGATATGTAGCGCCAGTATTTTTCAGACCAAAAGGCATAACCATGTAGCAATAAACTCCGTGGGGTGTACAAAAAGTGGTGTGCTTTTTATCTCCTGGATGCATCTTAATCTGGTTGTATCTTGAGAATCCATCCATGAAAGAGAAATGTTCAAAACCACATGTATTGTCTATCATAACATCGGTGATCGGAAGTAGAAATTCATCTTTTGGACAAGCTGCGTTGAGATCTCAAAAATCTATGCAAACTTGAACTTTTTCATTTTTCTTCATGACAGGAACAATATTGGCAACCTAATCTGGGTGTTGTTCTTCACGGATAAAACCACATGTGATCAGCTTTTCAACTACTGCTTCAATTGCATCCATCATGTCTGGTCAAAAATGTTGCTGCTATTGTTTTATAGGTTTGGCATTAGAAAGAATATTGAGTTTATAGGTAGCTACTTTAGGATCTAGACCTGGCATATCCTCATAGCTCCATGCAAAGATATCAATATATTCATTTATCAGCTTCATCAACTTTTCTTTTTCATCTTCGGAAAGGTTTTTGCTGATAAATATCGGCTTTGACGTAGTTTCGTCGTCTCCAAAATCAATCTGAATGATTTCATTTTCTGTGGGTGGCTATCGCTGTTCAAACCGGAGTTCCCACTGAGTATCCATTTATTGTGCCCAAGGGTTATTTTCAAATAGTTCAGACTCATCATCGGTTTGAACCATATTAATTGAAAAGACGTGCTCAGATTCACCATACTAGACTCCTTCTGAATCTGAGGATTATGAAGAACTGGAAGAATACTCCTCTTCCATATCTTCCTTAAACATATGGGATGTATCGTATCCTAAACCATGAGGGGTTCGTTGATAAAACGGATCACCACATAATGGTAATCGTCTACCTTTTCCCTGATTGAGACCTGGCATGGTTTTCAAATCATATCCTATACTCTGGATAATTTCACGGGATTGTTGACTATATCTGTCAATTCTAATTTTTCTTTTATCCTTCTCTTCGAAATTATCTGTCTGTATAACATGAATATTCTTAGCCAAACCAAACACAATTTGACATTTATTTTTCTTAGTAAACGGGATCACAAAATAAGATTCTTCATGACGTCTATAAGCCACACAAGCTTGTGATGATGAGGTAATAGGTAGAAAATAAGGAGTAGATGTAAGGAACATCTGAGCATAGGGCCCAACATCGACATGAGGAGGAAAAGAATTCTCTTTGTGATTAATATATAAGGTTTCCTCTGTATTTATGTCAGTTTTTGGTTGATGACTATGATTATTAACAGATAAAGTCATTCTTTCAATATATTTGACAGCCATATACTCTAAAAGAAAATCTTCATTAAAATGGGAAAACACAGATTGATCAATATTTACATCATTGATAGACTGGTTACTACACCTTAGATTAATCATTAACGGACCATTATCCGTCTTAGGCGTAGACTTGCCGAGGTTGATAACTAGTAGTTCTGAATCAATTGGACGAAAAGTATGTCCTTTAACCTTGATCATGAGAGGCTTATCACTAATGTTGGCTTGAACTCGACTTTTAACTGGAATTCTCACAGGTTCATCAGACCTAGCTTGAGTTCTTCCTTTAACTTGAATCATCAAAGGTTCATCATCGACAGGTTGGGGTCGAATCCTACCCTTAACCTTAATCTTCAAAGGTTGATCTTCTGAGGGCGATTGGTCTTTTAAAAGTGATTGGTCTTCTGAAGATGATCGATCTTCAGCCAAATCGGATATTTTCTTCACATGCTCCTGTGTATAGAGTATTGAATCAAAGAAACAGGCTTCAACATCTTTAAAAGGATTGAGATATGCAAATTCAGTCTTTACGGTCCCTTGAGAATCCACATACTTGAAGCATTGGTGGAAAGTCGAAGGTACAATGTTATGTTCATATATCCATGGTCTTTCGAGTAGGATATTATAAGATACGTCTGAATTGATAACATAGAAGGTTGTCATGGTTCGAAGATCACCTATTTGAATCTTCAGACGAATTTTCCCCAATGGCTTACTTCTTCCAGAATTGAAACCAACAATTGTCGTACTAGTGTAAGTTAACTCACTAGTAGGAATCCTCAATGGTCGTAACATACTTTGAAGAATAATGCTAATAGAAGACCCAGGATCGATGTAAATCATATCAACCTCGGTCGAGTCAATATACCATGTATAAGATAGAGGCCTGTCATGTCTATTATGCTTCAACAACATATCCTCTTGTGTGAAAGTAATATTGGGAATTGACTCCATCACACTATGGCATTGGGTACACGACACCGGTATATTGTCAGGACTTTTGAGCTGGACTAAGCATGAATCTGCCTGTAGCAAAGCTTCACTCAAAGTTTCTCGACTTTCTTTAGAGAAACGGAGTAACTCAAAGATGGAAAGCCTAGCTAGCCGGAGTATTGGCTAATTGGGCTAGAATGTCAAACTTATAGGATTTCATCAACCCTTGATTTGGACTAGACTTCAGCAGGACGTCAAAACGTACTGTCTTCTGTTTCTCTTTTTCAACCACTGGTGGTTTAGAAGGTCTTGCCTCATCAAGAATATGAGATGACTGAGTCGGTAGATTTGAAATTTCAGCGGCATCATCTACCTCTTTAGAAGTTTCCCGTAATCTTTATGGTAATCCTTTCCAGATCTTGTACCAGCAAAAGCCTCTTCCTCAGACTCAAAAAATGAAGTACCATATTACAGGATTTAATCTTTTTTCCTTTAGTCTTCATTTTATGGAGATTTTTATGAGGGACCTCAAATCCTAATCCGATAGAGGATCTCTGACCTTGAATTTGCAAAGGAACTCGTATACATTTACCATCGTTCAAGCCTTCCGCTTTTTGAAAGTCATAGTCCATCTTTTTCATGAAATAGACCGATTGTTGACTGTACATGCAAATGGGTAGCAAACTTTCACAAGACGTTCCAGCAGATAAAGAAGGAACGGAGACCCATGTAGTCGCAAGGGTAGAAACTTTCAGTGCAGGAGGTAAAATTCCAACTGGAGCTTTCTCATAGGCAGCAAATACTTGTTGTGCCATATACAAAGGGACACTGTTCATGGCTAACCATTGTTGATGAGTAAGCTTTAGTTTGGTAGGAGGAGCCAAACTTGAAGGGCATATGTTCAGACCCCTTAGCCTATCTTCCAAAGGAATGCCATCCCACATATGATCAGAATCATTATGGTCTGAGGTAGCAACATGAGAAATCATATTGCAAGTTTTGACTTTTTGACCTTTTTTGGATTTTGAAATTTTACTTTCATACTCAATTTTAGGTACTAAGTCAGGATGTACCCACATGATTTCACCATTTTTAAAGGTGAGGGGAAATAATCCTTTATTTTGATCTCTGGCTGGTGGAAGATTCACAATCTTCATCGTCGCCTTCGGAATCGGGACAATCCTATCAAAAACTTGTTATGGAGGAAGATCTCCAAACTGAAGAGAAATCATGTTAGTCGTGACTGTATGCTCATTATTAGTTAGAGCGATAACTTTAGCATTTATCAACTCTTGAATCTTTTTCTTCAATATATAGCAAGCCTTAGTCGGATGATTTATGTACCTATGATAGACACAATACTTGGGACTATCAATCAATTCTACCTCATTAGGTCGTTTTGGATCTGGAAGCTGGAGTTTACCACTCTTTACGAGACATTAAAATATTCCAGGAATGTCGTTGTCGTCAAAAGAGCACCCTTCTTTCGGTTTAGAAGACTCTGGATTACCTGGTATAGTTTTGGATTTTGAAAGGTTCACCACCAGGGTTTCCTTTTGCTTTCCCATTACGATTACTAGAATTGTTACCTGAAGAGATTTTCTTTCCTTTATCTTCCGAAGCGAAGATCATCCCATGCTCACGAGCCAATTTACCATTGGTCTCAGCTAAAACAGTCGCTATAATAAATGAGGCCCAACCTGTGAATTAAGAGCCCGTAAAAACAGCGATGGTTGGTCGTAGATTTATTTTGCATGTATCAATTAATGCTGAATCTGGCATACCAGGAGGCATTTTCAGAGTAGCTTGTCGAAAATGTTCAATAAATGTCCGAGTATCCTCTTTCTCTTTTTGTTTAATCTCTATCAAGGAGGACATATTCATGTCCATCCCTCCTTCATAGAAACGAGAGAGAAACATCGCTTTGAACTCGTCAAAGGACGATATGCAATTATCGGATAGACTATGATACCAGTCATATGTTGTACCCGTCAAACACCCAATGAAAACTCAGGTGAGGAAAGCATCATTCTTCTGCAGATGAATAGTTATAATATTAAAATAATTGATATATTGACTTGGAGAAGCCTTTCTATCAAATAATACCATAGATTTGGCTTGAATTTGGGAGAAAAGGGTACATCATTCCAGTGGGGAGGATAAGGTTGCTTGATCTCCAACTTCTGGAGCTGATCTTTGTGCTTAAGAACTTTAAATTGTGTTTTTAATTCCCGAACTGCTTGAATAGCTTCACTAGTTTGAGGAAGTATATTTGATTGAATAGTGGTTGGATGTACCGTAACCCCCACTGGAGATGATACATCCTCTGGAATGAGAGAGTCAGAAGATGCAGAGTTTTGATTGATAACAGGCTCTTGACTCAGATTATTCAAAGGTATGTCAATCCCTTGACTATCTTGAGTTGGCGTAGCTACTTGCACCGGTGTTATCACTGCCGGTTGGACTGTTTGCTGAGTCGTTATCATCTGATGCATATTTTGCAGCATGGCAAGCATATCCTTTAGCGATTGTTCCACCACAGAAAGACGATATTCCATATGAGAAGTAGATGTCTCCTGCTCTTCTCCGATAACATAGGATTCGACTTCTCTTAAACATATATAGGGATTGGTGTAGAGATGAGAATCAATGCTATCAGTTTCTGACTCCAAATACTGGGTACCCCTAGCTTCTGAATCTAAAGAATGCATACTTAAAGATCGTTGACTTCTTGACCGAGTATGTTGATATTCTCCTTCAAAAGTGTCAAGGATTCGGTTGAACCGTTGTTGACTTGGAGTCCGGAATGAACTGCGTCTTGGATGTCGTCCTCTATTGATATGAGATGCCATATTAACCGATGCATAGGACAACTCATATTCCTGATCATCAATTTGTTGCTGAGGTATGCTATAATTTAATCGGTCGAAAACTGACCGTTTAGTAGCAGAACATCAACATTTGATCACAATTTGGTGACATTCACAATGATGATTTTCTTGAGGAAGTGTCACAGGAGATTTTTTTTTGTTTTTACACTTTTGTACAAGTAATTCACGTAAATCAGAAGAATTGGAAGGTAACATTTTCTTTCTTGCATTTGGGATAGAGAAATATTTAGTCCCTTGCGTAAAAAGAAGGTTACTAGCTTTATTGGCAGAACAAAGCTGTGCTTTCTTACGCGCCTGGAGTTGTGTGCGTAAATCCTGAGTTGAATTTTGTGCACAGAGAACACCATCAGCCATGCGCGTAATCCTAAAATTTGGTACTTTGCGTAAAGCAGTATTAGAGGATTGTTGGTGTAAAACAGAAGTTTTGCCAAAATTTCTTGTCTCCTTGGATAAACCGAAGAAAGTGTCTGCCATAGTAGCAATAGGGGACTTGTTTTTACGCTGTACGCATGTAGGCAAGTTCACTTTAGATCTAAAAGCACCATTCTGAATTTTATCTACCATGTCATCGACAGGAGATTTGTCTTTACGCGTAGAACGCAAAGCAGGAACATCTGCCACGTCACAGACGGAAGATTTGCCTTTACGCATAGAGCACAAGATATGAATGTCTACCACGTCACAGCCGGAAGACTAAACTTTACGCACAGAGTGCAACACTGAAGTGGGAACTGCCTCGTCACAGACGGAAGCCCCATCGACAGAAGTAGAAAGAATTCCCTTACCTTCAGAGACAATAGAGAGATCAGAGGGTTCATTGGATTTGGGAATCCAAACTTTGCGTACCTTTCATGATTTTTGCACATTGGAGCAACGAGCACTACCCCCAGTACGGAGCATTTCTTCGTAAGCAGTTTGGTCGAACTGAACGACCAAAGTCTTCTTTGTCGATCCAATCGACACATTATCGTATTGAGCAATTGCTTTCTCGTCAGAGGAGAAAGTCGTCCCCAGCAGAGTCGCCATTTTGTTTCACTTAACAAAATACCCTAAAGCTTTTGAAAGAAATGAGAGAAAATGTACAAAAGTACAAGTAAATTCTGGGGATTATTGCTATGGAAGTCTGATCTGAGAGCGATCACTTTATTCCTTGGACCACACGATGATGATGAAAAAATTTGCTTGGAGATGAACAACTGGAAGAACTAAATCACCAGAAAGGTATCGACACAATTGGCACTAATGGCACAGTCGAATGCTTTCCTGCTTTGCTTCACTCTGTTCTTGAGAAAAAGTTGAAGAGAAATGCTCTGGAAAATTACTTTGCTCTAAAAGTATGAATTCTTTCAAGATATCTGGCCTAAAAAACCAAGTCCCATCTTCTTTAAAAAAGAAGTCTTTATATAGGCTTGTCCTTCTGTGCATAAAAAGCACCAACATTGGGTCTCTACGCAGGCTGGTAGAATAACTGTCACCTCCGTATACAAATTGGCCTCTACGCATGTTGACATGTGTCCCATAATCCAATGAAATAAGGAGAACACGTACACACGTTCTTCGAGAAGTGTGACATGAAGGCCACGTCAGAAAACCACGTTCCCACACAATCAGAACAGACGGTGCATAAGGGATGCTGTTTAGGCACGCCTGAGCGTAAAATAGCTCAAAGTAAGCTTCCTGCATAAAGCGGCTAAAAATAGCCTTGAGCGTAAAGGCTCAAATAAACTCTACGTGTAAAATCTCAAATAACTCTTATGCATAAAAATGAGGTTGTTCCTCGAGTGTAAAGCAGCTCGTTGGCATACTAAACAACAATCTTGGGTTGATGTGAAAAATCTTTTTGGCTTCTGTGCAACTATTTGTCAGAGAATCAATCTGTCAGAATAGTATCTTCGTGCATTTAATGCAGCATGGACATCTCATTCTTCGCGTACAAAGTGAAACTATCTTTACGTAAAGTCTAAATTTAACCCTTGCGTAGAGATTGAGTTTGACTCAGTTTGACCTTTGCGTAAAGTCTGAACTTAACCCTTGTGTTGAGTTTGAGTTTGACTCTGTTTGACCTTTGTGTAAAGTCTGAAATAGGCTTCGTGTAGAGTCTGGAATTGTCTTTGTGTATAGATCTCAACTTATTTGACTTGGTCTACAAAATTTATTTACGCTTCTACAACGGCAAAAGCTATATCAGGCCTTGTGGCAGTAGTCACATACATCAAACTTTTGATGATGCTTGAGTACTCCAGCTGTCTGACGCTTTCCCTTAGATTTGGCTTCAGCTTCTTGTCATACCTATATGGCGTATCGATTCCTGGATGATCCTGATACCCATAGTGTATGAGCATATTTTCAATATAATGAGACTATGACTATGTCGCTCCAGTTTTCGTTCGGATGATCTTTATCTCCAGGATAACATCAGCTTCCCCTAAGTCATTCATGCTGAACTTAAATGAGAAGAACTTCTTTGTCTCAGTGACACTTTCTAGATCTGTACCCAAGATCAGCATGTCATCACATAGAGACAAACGACAACTCCTCTCCCGTCAGCAAACTTAGTGTATACACACTTGTCCATCTCGCTGACCCTGTAGCCGTTTGATCTTATGACATTTTCAAACTTCTCATGCCACATCTTGGGAGCCTACTGCAGACCGTAAAAAGATTTCACCAACTTACAGACTTTATCTTCGAGGCCCTTGACAACAAATCCTTCTGGTTGTTGCATGTATATCTCTTCGGTCAATTCATCATTCAGGAAAGCGGTCTAAACATCCATCTGATGGATTACCAGCTTGTGAATTGCGTTGAGAGCAATCAACATCCTGATGGTCATCATCTGCGATACTGGAGCATATGTGTCGAAATAATTGATCCCCTGCTTTTGAGAAAATCCTTTGGCAACTAATCTTGCCTTGAACTTGTCAACAGTTCCATCGGCCATCTTCTTCTTGAAGATCTATTTATATCTGATTGGTTTTGCTTCTTCAGAAAGATCGAACAACACCCACGTGTTGTTGAAGGTTATCTAGTCGAACTCATCATTAATAGCCTCCTTCTAGAAGATAGTATCTATGGTCTTCATCGTCTCATCATAGGTAAGCAGATCTGCTTCCATATAATAGGGGACAAAATCCTTTCCGAAGTCCTTTTGTCTTCTTACTCGCTTAGATATAGGTTCTGTGAGTTCTGGTTCAATAGTCGTTTCAGCAGCAACAACATCTTCTTAGACTACCTCTTCGTAAGGAACTTGAGCCTCTCGTGTACTCATATTGTTCTCCGAAATGTCCACGAGAACAATATTCTTGTGCCTTGCAAATCTATCTTCAAAGAATTTTATATCTCGCAAGATTTAATAATTTGATTTGACTCAATATCAAGAAACCTCCGAGCATCACTCTTATCAGCATAGCCCAGGAATATAGTCTTCGTAGTCCTTGTTTCCATCTTCTGAATATTCAAATTCGGAAGCTTCACATATGCCAGAGACTCCCACACTCGAATGACATTTAAGTTGGGTCTGACCTTGATCCAGAGTTCATGAGGAGTGACTTTCAAAGTTGCATGCGGTACTCTATTTAATATGAATGTAGCTGTAAGCACTGCTTCACCCCAGAAGCAATTTGGAAGACCCGCAGTCAACAGCATTGAGTCATTATCTCTGTTAACGTGCTGTTATTCCTTTCTGTAATACCATTTGATTGAAGGGAGTACGAAGCATTTGTCTCATTGATAATTCCATGTTCTCTGCAGAATGATGCAAATTCATGAGACCTATACTCGCCACTGCGATCACTTATGAGTCTCTTGAGTTGTTGTCCGGTTTGACGCTCGACTTCAGCCTTGAAGTCCTTAAACTTCTCAAATGCTTCATCTTTAGACTTGAGCAGATAAAGGAACGCATACTTTGAGAAGTCATCGATGAAAGTAATTAAATACTTTATTCTGGCCTTTGTGGAGAACTGTTTGAAGTCACAGATATCTAAGTGCACCAACTCCAGAAGATCTGTACTTCGGTTTACCCGCTTGAACGATTTTCTTGTGATCTTTGTCTATGCACAGAACTCACACTTCTCTAACTCCTTACCCCCACATTTGGAGATAAACCCTAGACTAGACATCTTGTTCATTCTTTTACAATGAACATATCCTAGTCTATTATTCCATAACTCAAGAGAATAACCAGAAGAGAAAAGTGCATTCACTATCTCTATGGGAGTTACAAGTTGAAGTTTGAACATCCATTCGGTACAAAAAGCCTTCCCGAAGTATGTTCCTTTATAGGACATAACGACTTGACTAGCATTAATGTCCATCTTCAAGCCTGCGTTGCAGAGCAGACTTCCTGAGACCAGGTTCTTGGCGATGGCCGGTACATGCTTCACATTCTGAAGCATCAGCGACTTTCCCAAAGTCAGTTGCAATACCACTGTCCCGATCTCGTGTACTTTATCTTGTGTCTGGTTCACCACCATAACCTTCTCAGAGACAGGTTGGTACGTGGTGAACCACTCCTTCTCTGAGCAAACATGACACGAGGCCCCAGTATCTATCCACCAGTCCGTGTCAATCCTAGCTGAGTCAACCTGCGCAATTATAGCAACAAAGTTAGCCTCACTTTGTTCCTTTTGTTTTGGTTTTTATTTACATTTCCTCTTCCAGTGGCCTTTCTTGCCACAGTTGAAATAAGTCCCAGGTTCTTTAGACTTGGGCTTGAACTGAGCCGACTTCACCTTCAGATGGTGAACGTCTTTCTTCTTTTGGTAGGGAGCCTTCTGCTTTCCTTTGGAATTTTCTTCTTGCACTATGTTCGCCTTAGCCATCTGCTTGGACAAGGCTTCCACTTTGACTTGAGTCCTCAACTCGTCTTCAATATGTATCCAATGTAAGAGGCATTTTGGATCCACTTTCATCTTCTTGCGGTGCATGTTCGTGATAAAATTGCCCCACCTAGGTGGAAGCTTGGCGACAATACTCCCGACGACAAAAGCATCAACCAAGGACATGTCGTCATCCGCCAGCTTCTGACGTAATTTGAGGAACTCCTTGACTTGAGGCAACATGGTTTTGTCGTCCTTAAACCGCATCCTGAAGACCTTTTCGGTCATATGGATCTTGTTTCTGTTCTCATATGCCTTGTAGAGATTCTTTACAGACTCCTAAACGTCCTTTGCATTGATCATTTTGTTGTATGACTCCGCCAGAGAGTCCTTCACTGAGTTCTGGATCAACAACTTGTAGAGGTTGTTATCCCGCCTCCACTTTGACTGCAAAGCCGTGGCTTCAGCAATCCTTCGAGCATTTTCACCCACTGGAATCAAAGGCCCAGGATCTGTGAACACATAATCGACGCTCATGAGTTGAAGATTGAGGCTGACCTTTCTCTTTTAGAAGTTAAAGTGCTCCCCGTCAAACTTATCAAGTTTAAATGTATCGAGAAGTTGTGCACAGTTGTTTTCCATCAGATCTGAATCTTGCTTTGAGATTGTTATTCTTGAACTAGATCGTTAGATGGAAATCTCCATCTCTTACTTCCAAAGAGACGAAAAAATTGTTCTCCAAAGAGAGAGATGAAAACTCGTTCTCAACCGAAGTTGATGCAACGAAGATGAATATTCTTTCTCAACCGAAGTTGATGCAACGAAGATGAATATTCGTTC
This sequence comes from Iris pallida, assembly GCA_029216955.1. Lineage (NCBI taxonomy): Eukaryota > Viridiplantae > Streptophyta > Magnoliopsida > Asparagales > Iridaceae > Iris > Iris pallida. Next base: position 17,947,563 of record JANAVB010024400.1, on the reverse strand, counting down.
TCAACCGAAGTTTATGCAACGAAGATAAATATTCGTTCTCAACAGAAGTTGATGCAACGACTTTGTTGGGGTGATAAAAATCGCCGTTGCTCAAAGCAAGATTCGTCCTATTGCGATCTGCTCACAGGAACTAGCAAGTTTGAAAGAACTTCTGGAACGCTCGCTGTCACCACTTTTCATGAACTCGAAGAAATACAATGGCAGCAGCCACACAACTCTCTTCGTCTCTTTATTTTAGCGTAAGTCCTTAATGAAGGCACGAAGAGAGTATTTATATAAAAGGGCCGAAACTCTAATCCTAATACTGGCTGTAACTGATTGCGAAAAGATGAGAGCAAATAATAGGAAGATTTGAATGAATTAAATTCAAATCCAATAAAAATCGGATCTGATCAATTAACCCAATCTTTCCATAACCGCTCAAATCTTCCAAGCATCCACATCATAAGATGCATGCGCCCTTAAGCCCACTTAGCCCGTCAGCACGCGTGCAACCACAAAGCAGCATAGCAACACGACAGCACCACAAGTGCACAGGCACGTAGAGCAGCACAACAAGTGTACAGGCGTGCAGAGCAGCACTGCAAGCACTCAGGCGCACAGTGTAGCACCGCAAGCGCGCAGCTGCACCGCAGCTCCTGTGCTTGCACCTATGCGGCCCCAATGCAGCTCCTGTGTGGCTCCTACACATGTACTTGCGCATGCGACTCGCACAGAAGACGAACGTGCCGATGTTGACGTGCTGAGTATAAAGTGCACCAAAAAAGTGCCACTTTGTGCCCTTGATACCGAGTCCGAGTCCGAGTCGCTAAGCCCTTTCGGGGCTTAGCTCCATAGGGAAATTAACCCATGAGCATGAAAAAAAATATTAATGCTTCTTTGTTGGTTTAGCCTTCTTTCCACTAGAAAATGCCCCTACATGGCACCCATATGCCTCTCTACACTTCATGTGATCTCTCAACACAAGCAAGCTTTATATAGAGATACCATCCATTTGATTTTTCCAATGTGGGACTATCTTTCTAGTTTCTAAAGCAAAACATCAACAACAACAAGCAAAAATACCAACAGATCATGTACATTTTTGAAGTGTTTTGCACTGTTAGATTTGATCATTATATATTGGCATGAGATGTACTATGGTAACAAAATATATTTTTCGTATGGACCTAATGCTTCTATAGTCTCATTTCCTATATATCATATATATCAATTATGCACATACAAATGTTCTTTTACTTGTACACCAATATTTTATATTCTTGTTTGATTGCACATACCTAATTTTTTGTTCCTTAGGCCCATGTAAGAGGTCATCAGGTGCAAAATGTTACAAAATTGGGCCTAGACAGTAGGAATTGTGGAGAAAATGATATTATGCTGGAGGCGTAAAGGGATTAGATTGCATAGGTTTCAGTCAGAAAGGCTTCTTGAGGGTACAGCATGAAATTTGAACCTTCTTCGAAAAAAGATGATTATGATTTCTCAAAAGAAAGCGGAAAACGAGATGAAAAAAAATTACAGAGAGCATTGGCAAGGGTGAAGTCCATGGTTCAATATCCAGAAGCAAGGGACCAGTACTCACTACTCAAGCCTGCTGAATGTCTGTGTCAGAACTTCAAGTATGAAATTTAAGATTTTGTTCACTCTTGTCATTGTTTTCTACCACACCTCATCAGTTTTGTTCTTCTGCATCTTATTTGAAAAGGCTTTTCTGTGACCTTTTCATTCGAAAGGTAAACTTTAAGCTTATGCTTTTGAGTTCCTTGTTTTCTGACTTGAGGTAGATATATGACATGTAAGATTGGTTTATCATATTAGATTTGATGTCATTCCATATCCATGTTTTTTATCTTATTTTACTGCAGGCTATCAGTTTGTGATTATGTCTTTCACTGGACTGTATTAAAGTATCCTCAGATTGGGGCTAATGCTAGAATAAGAGTATGCTTCGGTATTCTGTAGACTTGTTGGATCTACTATATAAATGTAATTTTCTATTTTATTACCACTATTTGTCTATTTCCTGTAGCCTGCTGGAAGAAAAAGTACTGGAGCTGTTTGGCCATAAGTGGAAAGAGCAGAAAGAACATTTGGTTTGCTCCATCCTCTGAAGTATGTTTTGTGTGTTCTCCAGATCTGCTAGTAAATTAATAGATCAATATCATATATACTTGCTTTATTTTATAGTAAGTCAAGATGTTCATGATCGACTTGCTGGCACAGTTGAAGCATTTTCCCGGAGGAATAGTCCCAGTAATCACCATTATGGAGACCATTTAAGGCACACATTTTATTATTTTAGATAAGCCACAAAATCAATAAATTGTCCTTTGTGTTGGACCATTGGTTAATGATAATACCTGATTTTGATAATCAACATCAACTTTGGTCGATACGCAAAATATATAAACTGCTACAGGTTTGTAGGTTTTAAAGAAGAAGAACGCCTACTTCATCTACATCCTATTAATTCAAATTTCAAACATCGCATCGTCATCAAGAACAGTATCGTACTGGAATCGAGATAAAGACTTTTATATTTTCCTCTGTTTTTCTCAATTTTATTGACTCTATGATATGCTTGTGAGGTTGATCATGATTGATACTGGCTTAGGTTTTTATCAGTCCATATATCCAAATAAGCCTACATATCTAATCCCAAAAGTCTACAATTCCAAAAGTCCAAAGCCTATGCAAATTTGGCCAATTCATACTGTTATGACCTTGACAGAACTCTGACCGAGTTTGGTCCGAGTTCGGATCGAGTTCGGTCAGGGTAATTCAAATTTTAGATCCAACAAATCTACATATAACATTCGTTTACGAGATTCATGCATCCGAACTCGGCCTGAACTCTGCCCGAGTTTAGTCAGCAAAAACACTTTAAATAGAGGAGAATCTTTACCATTTCATATCTACTCATTCATTCTCTCTTCTCTATCTCATTAAGTGTTTTTAATGATCTAAAACTTTTAAATCAAGCCTATACAACTTTTAGCCAAAGCCAGTACAGTTTTATTTAATCTAGAGTTTTGGTACTGAAGAGTTGTATCAAAGGTGTCTTCTAGAAAATATTCCAATTTTTGAAATTACTTTGTGGAGTCGGTCGTGCTCTCATCACCAAGCACGGTGTTGTATGTGACTACAAGCTCTCATTTAGCTTGTGAATAGTAGATTAACATCGAGCAAGAGTACTCGAGAAAGGAGTAGTCCTCTCAAAGAAAAACCAGTATACATCGCTATGTCACTGAGTTTGATTCTCTAATCTCTTACTTTGTCGTATTTATTTACTGTCTTATATCTGCCATATTATATAGCTGCTAAATTGTTAAGTGGTGATTATTTTTACTGCACATATACACACACACACACTCTATTCACCCCCCTCTAGAGGTGCTCAACGGTCTGACAATTGGTATTAGAGCAGGTTATACATATACATAACCATCTAGAGTATATATATGGCAGATGTTAAATCTATATTCAACGGTGAAGGGTAATCCATAAATAGACCTCCACTATTTGATGGAACGAACTACACATACTGGAAAACACGAATGATTTTCTTTCTTAAGTCACTCGATTCTGATCTTGGTCGATAGTAATAGACGGCTATAACAAACCGCCTAGAACAGTGATTGAAGGTGAAGTTGTAGACAAGCTACACAACAAATACATGGAGCATAAAAAGCCACAGGCTAGTCTAAATGCACGAGCCATCAATGCACTATTCTGTGCAATTGACAAAATCGAGATCAATCGCATATCTACCTATACTACGTCTAATAAAATTTGGAGACTTTTTGAGGTAATTCATGAAGGAACTTTCCAAGTGGAGGAATCCAAAATTAGTAGACTAACGCAGGAGTACGAGTCTTTCAAGATGAAACTCGGTGAGTCAATTACACAGATGTTTACTCGTTTCCTCGATATTACTAATCCTTTACAGTCTCTTGGTAAGGATTACAACAATCACGAAAAGATCAGAAAGGTTCTACGGGCTCTAACCAAGAATTGGAACCTGAAAGCCACCGCGATCATAGAAGAAAACGACCTCACCACGATGACTTTGGAGACACTGATGGGCAAGCTCATGACCCATGAGCTGGACTTATAAGAGTTTGAAGAAGCAACTCCCAAGGAGAAATCTATTGCCTTCAAAGCACAAGCCCGGAGAGTCTCATGCAATGACTTAGATAAAGAATTATTTGATGGTGATGAATAGGCCCTACTAGTCAAAATTTTAGAAAGTTCTTGAAGTTTGAGAGATCAAACCGAAAGAAGAAGGACATCCACGATAGCAACGAAGAAAAAATAATCTACTTCGGATGTAAGAAATCAGGGCACATAAAGAAGGACTGTCCACTGTCAAAGAAGAGCAGTCCGTACGACCGATCAAGATCGAGCAGAAAGCTACAACCGGTCGAAAGTATACTAATACAAGTATCTAGCACGAAAGTGAGGCCAGTGAGTCAAAGGAGGAGGACAAACCCAGCAGCATTGCAAATATCTATTTGATGGCTTTCGATAAGGTTTCTTCAAACCCTCTGTACGATCACTTTACTTTCGATAAACTGGAAAATGCCTTTAGTAAACTACTTGATGAACACAGAAATATGTTAGACAAGTACAAGCAATCTCGCAAGGAGATTAAGGCACACACAACCGAAATATTAAGATTGTCTAGTCTTATTAAAGATATTAAAGAGACATCTACTATCGGTAACACGGAAGAGATAGCTAAGCTTAAAGTAGACTATCATGAGTCTATCCTCACCATTGAAAAGAAAGAAAAAGACTATGTCAAAGTGCAATAGCTTTATGACATAGAGAAGAGAAGACACTTAGTCACTGAGCAACGACTTATAAATATGACTGCCAAATATGAGGAATCTTATATCTTCTCTAAAAAGTTAGACATCAAATTAGGCAAACAGGTTATTCATGTTACACGTCCTAAGGTTAGTCCTAATACAAAGAATACATCACAAAGGACTAAACCAAAGAAAGCACGTAAGAAACACGTTTGCTTTCACTTACAAGTTTCCAAGAAAGACACATAAGAATGTCAATACAAAAACAAAGAGCATATTTTTGAAACTCACATGCATATACTATGGTACACACGGGTACATATCATAATATTGTAGAGCTAGAAAGCTTGTTGACACTAACTAACTTGCTTGGATTCCTAAGACCAATCAAAATGGACCCTTGAAGAAAGAGGTACCAAAGGATTTATCTACTCGTTTTGTAGGTGGACATTCAACCCTCTCGTGCTAGAATTAAGTAGATACTCGATAGCGGATGTTCACGACACATGACTAGTGATGCATCTTTATTCGTTATGCTATCGAGAGAGAAAGAAGGATATGTCTCCTTTGGCAATAATCTGAGAGGAAAGTGCCTAGTAGCCAACCAAGATGAAAGTTGACTATGGCATATGAGGTTAGGATATGCAAATATGGATACTATCTCACAGTTATGCACCAAAAAGCTGGTAAAAGGACTCCCATAAATTACATTCAAGAAAGATATAATATACTGTGACTGTGAAAAGAATAAAGCAACTAGGTCATCCTTTAAATCCATCAACGTTGTAAGTAGTTCTAGACCCTTGTAGTTAATTCATATGGATTTATTTGGTCTTAGTAGAGTCACTAGTCTTGGCGGTAAACTCTATGCTTTTGTAATAGTCGATGATTTTTCTCGCTATACTTGGGTTTTCTTTTTATCAAACAAAAGTGATGCCATTTTTGAATTTTAAGTATTTTACAAAAAGGTACAAAATGAAAAAGGCTTCATGATTACTCGAATCCGGAGTGATTGTCACCCCCAGTTTTCAAAAACAGAGGTATTTTTGTCATTTTACATTTTTGAATATTTTTAAAATTTATTTTATTATTTATGATATTATTTTGGGGTTGAAATTTATTTTATTATTTATGATATTGTTTTGGGGTTATTTGAGTCAGGTTCGAATTTTAACTCAATTCGACTTGAAACGGAGACCCGGGGGGGTAGTTTGACTCTAGTGGGACCCACACACTAGTTAGACATGGCCTACATGATATTAATTTTAGTCCACATGATATTAATTTTAGTTAGTAGTTAGACTAATTATTTATGGATAGGTTTAGTTAATTAGAGACTTAAAACTAGACTAAATTGACCTCAACCTTTAACCCATTCCTAATTTAAATCAAATAGATTAGTGGAGGGCATTTTAGACATTCAAAATAGGGACACCTCACACTTTTTGGGCAGCCACCTATGGGGGGGGGATAAGGAATGAGTCACTCCTTCATTCATTTGTTTTTATCCACTTTCTCTCTCTTGTTCTTCCCCAAATTAATTTAGAGATGAACCTCCATTGATTTCATCTCCAAATCAACCCCTTCTTCCACCAAATCTTATTCATTTCTCTTCTACTCCATGGTTAGAGGGTGCTAGCCAAGTTTGGGAGAATTCGGAGCTCGTTCGTATCCTTTTGGAATCTCTACGTGTCGGTGTCGTGTCGGAAGGCTTTTCCTTTGAATCTCTCTCCCGAAAGGTATAATCTCTCCTCTAAACCACCCCTACATGCATATAGGAATATTTTAAACCCATAGGAATGATCCCCATGATTGTATCTCCATTTGTGTCCATTTTGTGTCCACTTGGAGGTCATAGGAGTGTCCTTTGTGTTGTGGATATGTTCATGTTACATATATAGATTTATATATATATATTGTAATGAGAGTGTATCTATATTTATATATGTAATAAATGGTTCATGACGATTATATAATCAAGTTTGTGAGTGTGGTTCCTCATATTATTATTGCTATTATTGTTGTGGATAATTAGGATATATATTGTGTATTCTTTTGGCTCAAACTATCTAAATCTGTCATGATTTTTATCCACGTTTTTAATTTCAGCCCTAACTTAGAAATGTCATAACTTCTAGCTCAAAGCTCGGTTTAATCTTCCGTTTTTTTAAAAGAAGCGTATTGAACTTAGATTTCCAAAAACATGTATTAATAGGCCTAATTCTTTCTGTAACTTTCTGGAGAATTATTTGAGTGTCAGCTGTACGAAAGACAAACGCGTTCTCGGTGTTTTCGCGATTCCGGGAGTTTCTGGAAACGAAAATGCGATCCGTTTGAAGTTTCGGAAAGCTAACACATAGATCTATAACATAATTTAATCCTAGAATTTAATTCATGCTGAGTTGGTACAGTATTGATTATTAGTAGGAGTTACTATTTGGTATATGCATTTTGTGCACCCTTGTGTGTAATATAATGTTCTATTTGATTTTAACCCATATTAATGTATATACATTATGTAACTAAATAGAGAATGCAAGCATGAGTAAATGGTTAAATAAATGATGTATGAGGTGTAAGTATCCTATCTAATATAAGCATGTATAAGTATGGCTTGTAATGAATATGTAGGTTCTATAGTATGTAATGTATGGTGCATATAGTAGAGCAAGAGAATAAATGAATGATGAATGAATGCAAGCATGAATGTAATGTAATAATAGATATAATATATGCAATATACAAGTTAATGAGATGTAATGTTCTATGTTAACACAAATCCTATATTACCTCATGTACCCCTTACACTATGTTGACACTATCACACTTGACACTTTGTTCACTTACACTTTGACACTCTTTGATATGTATACACTATGTATGCCCATTTAACCCTCACTTGCCCCTTTGCCATGTTCACATACACACACATAGCCTCTTAAATAAGTATTTATGAATATAGTTAACTTAGCTATGTATGTATGTTATATATATGGTAGCATATTGTATTGTAATATATAAGTTTATATAGCCATTGAAATGCCATGATTATAGACCTAATGTTGAAAACCAATATATGCATGTGTATATATGTGTAGACATGTATAGCTTAAAGTAATAGATTACCTAGTATATATCTAATGTGAATTCTTGCCTATTTGAGTATTGAATAATTGCATGCTATATAGAGTTGGGTGTATGTTGGCTTGTATAGCCTTGTATTGATGTATGCTTGCTAGGATAGTCTTGGTTAGGCCTAGTAAGACTTGCTGGGTTAGGACATGACCTAGTTTGACTAGTGCAGTTGACCAGAGTTGACCAAGGGTTGACTTTGGCCTAGTTTGACCTAGATTCATGTAGAATGTATTGTAGTGCTTTATATTACCCTTCTGGATATGTTGTGACTTGTGCTGTTCTAAATAGGACCTCCTCGGACAGTACATTTTCTTTGGACATTCAGATAGCAGGCGAGTACATTCTCTGATAGTTCTCTTATTTACTTGTCAATTACTGTACTTCAGTTCTAGCTAGTTATATGTGATTCTCTGTTACAACACGTATAGATATTCTGGATTTATTTATACAACACATATTTATTTTCTGGCCTCTATTACTGGTATCATCATTCCTGGTTTTTATTCCTGGAATCACCTGCTGGAATCATTTACTGGAATCATTTACTGGTATCATTTACTGGTATCATTATATTTTGGCTGGACTCATCTTGAATTATTGTGTCAGAATTCTGGATTCACTTACTGGGAGGAGAAATACTAGAGTAAGACATGTAGACATACCCCATTACTGGAATCACCCCTACTGGAATCTATTGGAATGATAGCCATCTCTCGTCTGATTAGTGAGAGGTGTGCCGGATTACCCACAGCCGTTTACATGTCGATCTCGATATTTTAAAACACACTACTAGAGTATAGGCTGGACTCACCCTGGAATCATTGATCACTATGACTGGAATCGTCCCTTACTGGATTCATCTTGTATTAGATTCATCTTATACTGGACTTACATTGGAGTTACACTGGTCTACATTGTTGTCTGGACTTTATATCATATTACCCCGGTTCAGCTAGTTCTATTTTTACAGACTTCATTGCTATGATTCTTCTCTTGTTTAGTTATTTAATTTCTTTGCACCTTATCTGTCTTTCTTACCATCACCTGAATATAAACTGCCATTTTTATCAATACAACTGCCTATAACTGCTTTATAGTTCTCTGTCATTTACTTGGGTTTTCTAGATGAGATGTGCTCGTTTCTGTCCTGACTGGACCTGTTGATAAATTTTACAGATAGCTTGGAGGTTGCCTGCTAGCCTAGAGGAGACACCTTAGATGTTGTTTAGATAGTTATTTCATTTGTCTGGAGTTGTATTTACTTTGTGGATTCCTGTATTTGAGTTTTGAGATATATTTCTGGGTTTTTGTATCTTAGACACTTAGACTTCTATCTCCTGTATCTCTTTGGATTTTATGTTTTATCTATCCTTATCATGCTCTACCTTAGATGTTATTGAGACTGTATCTGCTTAGCATTATATTGTTAGATGGTGTGACCTAGGACAGCGTTCTACCACCGACACTACGGCGTAGGTTGGGCATTGTTACGTTCTCGTACCCTAACAGTGGGTGCGGGTCGTGACACATTTTTAGTGGTGGCCCATGCAGGTCGAGTTTATATAGTGGTATTCGAACTAGAGTACCACTACAGCCTGTAGTAGTAATAGGGTATATTTTTGAAGGTACTCAATCACAATTAGGATCCCTTGAGAGATTCCTGGGACAACCCTTGAGAATTTTATTTTAACTTCGATTTGAAAACTCTTTTTTTCTTGATTTGATTTATCTTTACTTTCTGTTGTTGAATTTAATTTTGATGGATTATTGTTGAATTGAGTTTGTATTTATTGATTTTGATGGATGATTGTCGAATTTTGAATCTTGATGATAGCTGTTGCATCCGAGTTTGTATTTTGATGGATTTTTGTTTATTTTTGAATTTTGAAGTTCGTTGATAAATTTGATTTGATTTTGGGTATTCATTGTTGATTTAATTTAATTTTTGACAAGATGAAATTATATGGGCTAGGTCATCTATGTTATGGAATCTAGTCTTCTATAGTCACATTAGCCAGCATGGTGAGGACATATAGTCTGACTTTGGATATATTTCTCGGGTGTGGGAATTTAAGGTTTTCGCAGCCAAGCTAGCGGCACCGCGAAAATGTTAAATACCATGATTCTAGAGGTATGTGCATAAGTCGAGGACTCTGTGATTATCGTAGCCTTGCTTACTAGTATGACGAGGATTTAGAGTACCATGATTTTGGATAGACGCATATGATTATCAGATTGTATCTTAAATATTTTCGAGCATATTTTCTCTACTTTTGTTGCAGTCCTTCAAAAAAAAGGAAATTATTAATTGGTTTGTTTTATTCAGTTTCTAATTATTTAACTTAGGAGTAGGTTTAGCTTTTTTTATAAACCTTGTGTAACTTCTTGCTATGAGTTTTCATAATACAATGAATCGATGATTTTGCTAAAGGCCTCATGTTGGATTGAAATTTAGCTCTGGTTTCAAAATGGTTCCTTCTTTTAGACAAATAAGCAAACAGCTTTTATCGTTATTTCCTTCTTGTTATTATTCTAGTATTGAATAATAATAATAAAACTGTCTTGATTTCGTCAATCACCTATTTTGCGATCTTGGTAGGAATCTAAATGTTGGTCTTAACGTAGAATTAAATTTTTATTTTGGGACATGAGAATATGTATATGAATATATATAGCAGACACTTTCCTGACACTTATGCATGCTACACTTGATTTTCACCTATCTGAATACATATTAATATGTCGTTAATGTTTAAATTCTCAAAATCCTAATATTTCTGGTCCTCTGCTTTTTCTGGCTTAACTCGTGATTTAAATATAAATTTCATGTTATTAGTTATGTTTACATCACTGCATCATGTTAATATTACACTTGTTTAAATGTTAGCTTATTTTCAGACTTTGCATGTAAATGTTGAACTAAAACTGGTTTAACCTTTCAATGCTAAGCTATAACCCTGTACAAGGACACACACACACCCTAACTTAGTATACACTGTCATGTAACCTAACCCTTCCTCTCTATGTTATGATTATATATCGAGATAGATATATATAGAGCTTAGGCATACATGTTATAATGTATATAGATACATGACTAAATCTCTACCTCTCTTTATATATATATGTATAAGGTTAGCCATGCATGTTATGAGTAAATAAGTTGCGTATTGTAGATTGTTTAACCAATATGCCATGATTAGTGTAACTTGATAGCCGTTGTTTTGAATCCCAATTTCTCATATACAATTCCATGTATATTTCGTCTACACACATGCCTACTATCTAACCATATTAACCTGTTCACATACACCCATACACACACAAACCATATAACATTACATAATGCCAGCTTTTCCCTCTCTAACGCTCTCTATATATATATTGTGATTGAATTTCAATGCAAGTGACTTTCAATTCTTTAACTTTGAAATTGATTTTTCTGTACCCTTTTAGATTATTGGAAGTTACCTTTCTTATTTTTATATATTTTTTTATGAGTACCAGCTTTCCCATAGGATGGTAGACTGTCTTACAGTTTTGATGATTTGTTATTTCTATATCTTTTCCAGTTTAGCACTCTAGATTTCTTGTGTGTTTGATATCCTATGACCGTCTTGGTTTAGCATGACTAGTATACCTAGATGAGACTTTCACTACCACCGTATGCAATGACCCTGTATGTCATCCTTTTGATCACATGATTTGTTTTAATCTGGGACTTTGATTGTGGGGGTTTGACCTAGAGGGAGTATGGACATTTTAATTTCGAGGACGAAATTTTTTTAAGGTGGATAAATTTGTCACCCCCAGTTTTCAAAAACAGAGGTATTTTTGTCATTTTATATTTTTGAATATTTTTAAAATTTATTTTATTATTTATGATATTATTTTGGGGTTGAAATTTATTTTATTATTTATGATATTGTTTTGGGGTTATTTGAGTCGGGTTCGAATTTTAACTCAATTCGACTTGAAACGGGGACCCGGGGGGATAGTTTGACTCTAGTGGGACCCACACACTAGTTAGACATGGCCCACATGATATTAATTTTAGTCCATATGATATTAATTTTAGTTAGTAGTTAGACTAATTATTTATGGATAGGTTTAGTTAATTAGAGACTTAAAACTAGACTAAATTGACCTCAACCTTTAACACATTCCTAATTTAAATCAAATAGATTAGTGGAGGGCATTTTAGACATTCAAAATAGGGACACCTCACACTTTTTGGGCAGCCACCTATGGGGGGATAAGGAATGAGTCACTCCTTCGTTCATTTGTTTTTATCCACTTTCTCTCTCTTGTTCTTCCCCAAATTAATTTAGAGATGAACCTCCATTGATTTCATCTCCAAATCAACCCCTTCTTCCACCAAATCTTCTTCATTTCTCTTCTACTCCATGGTTAGAGGGTGCTAGCCAATTTTGGGAGGATTCGGAGCTCGTTCGTGTCCTTTTGGAATCTCTACGTGTCGGTGTCGTGTCGGAAGGCTTTTCCTTTGAATCTCTCTCCCGGAAGGTATAATCTCTCCTCTAAACTACCCCTACATGCATATAGGAATATTTTAAACCCATAGGAATGATCCCTACGATTGTATCTCCATTTGTGTCAATTTTGTGTCCACTTGGAGGTCATAGGAGTGTCCTTTGTGTTGTGGATATGTTCATGTTACATATATAGATTTATATATATATATTGTAATGAGAGTGTATCTATATTTATATATGTAATAAATGGTTCATGATGATTATATAATCAAGTTTGTGAGTGTGGTTCCTCATATTATTATTGCTACTATTGTTGTGGATAATTAGGATATATATTGTGTATTCTTTTGGCTCAAACTATATAAATCTGTCATGATTTTTATCCACGTTTTTAATTTCAGCCCTAACTTAGAAATGTCATAACTTCTAGCTCAAAGCTCGGTTTAATCTCCCATTTTTTTTAAAAGAAGCGTATTGAACTTAGCTTTCCAAAAACATCTATTAATAGGCCTAATTCGTTCTGTAACTTTCTGGAGAATTATTTGAGTACCAGCTGTACGAAAGATAAACGCGTTCTCGGTGTTTTCGCGATTCCGGGAGTTTTCGGAAACGAAAACGCGATCCGTTTGAAGTTTCGGAAAGCTAACACATAGATCTATAACATACTTTAATCCTAGAATTTAATTTATGCTGAGTTGGTACAGTATTGATTATTAGTAGGAGTTACTATTCGGCATATGCATTTTGTGCACCCTTGTGTGTAATATAATGTTCTATTTGATTTTAACCCATGTTAATGTATATACATTATGTAACTAAATAGAGAATGCAAGCATGAGTAAATGGTTAAATAAATGATGTATGAGGTGTAAGTATCCTATCTAATATAAGTATGTATAAGTATAGCTTGTAATGAATATATAGGTTCCATAGTATGTAATGTATGGTGCATATAGTAGAGCAAGAGAATAAATGAATGATGAATGAATGCAAGCATGAATGTAATGTAATAATACATGTAATGTATGCAATATACAAGTTAATGAGATATAATGTTCTATGTTAACACAAATCCTATATTACCTCATGTACCCCTTACACTATGTTGACACTATCACACTTGACACTTTGTTCACTTACACTTTGACACTCTTTGATATGTATACACTATGTATGCCCATTTAACCCTCACTTGCTCCTTTGCCATGTTCACATACACACACATAGCCTCTTAAATAAGTATTTATGAATATAGTTAACTTAGCTATGTATGTATATTATATATATGGTAGCATATTGTATTGTAATATATAAGTTTATATAGCCATTGAAATGCCATGATTATAGACCTAATGTTGAATACTAATATATGCATGTGTATATATGTGTAGACATGTATAGCTTAAAGTAATAGATTACCTAGTGTATATCTAATGTGAATTCTTGCCTATTTGAGTATTGAATAATTGCATGCTATATAGAGTTGGGTGTATGTTGGCTTGTATAGCCTTGTATTGATGTGTGCTTGCTAGAATAGTCTTGGTTAGGCCTAGTAAGACTTGTTGGGTTAGGACATGACCTAGTTTGACTAGTGCAGTTGACCAGAGTTGACCAAGGGTTGACTTTGGCCTAGTTTGACCTAGATTCATGTAGAATGCATTGTAGTGCTTTATATTACCCTTCTGGATATGTTGTGACTTGTGCTGTTCTAAATAGGACCTCCTCGGACAGTATATTTTCTTTGGACATTCAGATAGCAAGCGAGTACATTCCCTGATAGTTCTCTCATTTACTTGTCAATTACTGTACTTCAGTTCTAGCTAGTTGTATGCAATTTTCTGTTACAACATGTATGGATATTCTGGATTCATGTATACGACACACATTTATTTTCTGGCCTCTATTACTGGTATCATCATTCCTGGTTTCTATTACTGGAATCACCTGCTGGAATCATTTACTGGAATCATTTACTGGAATCATTTACTGGTATCATTATATTTTGGCTGGACTCATCTTGAATCATTGTGTCGGAATTCTGGATTTACTTGCTGGGAGGGGAAATACTAGAGTAAGACATGTAGACATACCCTATTACTGGAATCATCCCTACTGGAATCTACTTGAATGATAGCCATCTCTCGCCTGATTAGTGAGAGGTGTGCCGGATTACCCACAGCCGTTTACATGTCGATCTCGATATTTTAAAACACACTGCTAGAGTATAGGCTGGACTCACCCTGGAATCATTGATCACTATGACTGGAATCGTCCCTTACTGGATTCATCTTGTATTAGATTCATCTTGTACTGGACTTACATTAGAGTTACACTGGTCTACATTGTTGTCTGGACTTTATATCATATTATCCCGGTTCAGCTAGTTCTATTTTTACAGACTTTATTGCTATGATTCTTCTCTTGTTTAGTTATTTAATTTCCTTGCACCTTATCTGTCTTTCTTACCATCACCTGAATATAAACTGCCATTTTCATCAATACAACTGCCTATAACTGCTTTATAGTTCTCTGTCATTTACTTGGGTTTTCTAGATGAGGTGTGCTCGTTCCTGTCCTGACTGGACCTGTTGATAAATTTTACAGATAGCTTGGAGGTTGCCTGCTAGCCTAGAGGAGACACCTTAGAGGTTGTTTAGATAGTTATTTCATTTGTCTGGAGTTGTATTTACTTTGTGGATTACTGTATTTGAGTTTTGAGATATATTTCTGGGTTTTTGTATCTTAGACACTTAGACTTCTATCTCCTGTATCTCTTTGGATTTTATGTTTTATCTATCCTTATCATGCTCTACCTTAGATGTGATTGAGACTGTATCTGCTTAGCATTATATTGTTAGATGATGTGACCTAGGACAGCGTTCTACCGCCGACACTGCGGCGTAGGCTGAGCATTGTTACGTTCTCGTACCCTAACAGTGGGTGCGGATCGTGACAGTGATCATGGTGGCAAATTCAAAAATGCAAATTTCAAAAAAATTATGATAATAGTGGTTATTACCATGAGTTTTATTGTCCTAGAACTCCTCAACAGAATGGTGTTGTAGATAGGAAGAATCGTACTCTAAGCAAAATGGCTAGAGTCATACTTAATCAGCATAATCTTTCTAAATATTTTTGGGGCGGAAGCTGTTAATACAGCCTGTCATTTTTAAATAGGGTGTTAATTTGAACTATTTCGAAGAAAATCCCTTATGAATTGTAGTTTGTAAGAATTCCAAACATTTTTTATTTTAAGGTTTTTGGTTGTCATTATTTTATCCTGAATACTAAGGACAACTTGGGTAAGTTCGACTCTATGGCAGACGAAGGAATATTTCATTAAGTATGCTTCCAAGGGTAAGGGATATATGATTTTTAATAAAAGATCTATGATTGTTGAAGAATCGATTAACGTAACTTTTGATGAGCTCAATAGTCAGAGATCTAGCGATAGTGACAATGAGAATGTACAAAACAAAACCAAAGCACCAGAAGATACTGCTATCAACGAGAGCTAATTGAAAAGTCTATCGAAGAGAATAAAGTTCATGCCAGACCATCCAAAGGCACTCGTAATAGGTGATGTATCCAAAGGCATAGGTACGCATTCTTCTACTAGAGATATAGAAGCAAATATAGCATTTATTTCTCAAGTAGAACCTACGATAGTAGCAGATACTTTAATGATGAATTTTGGATTGATGTCGTATAAGAAGAACTGAATCAATTTGAGAGAAACCAAGTTTAGGAACTCGTTCCTAAACCTATTGGTCAATCAATAATTGGTACCAAATGAGTGTTCCAGAATAAACTGACTGGAGATGGACAAGTTCTGCACAACAAAACATGTCTAGTGGTACAAGGTTATAATCAAGAAGAAAAAATTGATTATAACGAGATATATGCTCATGTTGCTAGGTAAGAAGTCATTTACATGTTTTGTGCATTTGCTTGTTTTCATAATTTCAAAATGGACGTAAAAAGTGCATTTCTGAATGAATTTTTGAAGAAAGAAGTTTTTGTGAAGCAACCCTGATTTTTAGAATTTTTAAAAACCTTATCATGTTTTCAAGCTTAAAAAAGCTTTATATGGACTCAAAGAAGCACCTTGTGCTTAGTATGAATGCCTAAGTGTTTTTCTACTTGAAAATAGTTTTTCAAAAGGAAGAGTTAATACAACTTTATTTATCAAATAATAGTATTTTACTTGTGCAAATTTATGTAGATGACATTATTTTTGGTTCTACTAATAAAAAAACTCTGTCAAAATTTTGCTAAGTGTATGCAGAGTAAGTCTGAATGAGTATGATAGGAGAGCTCAGCAATTTCCTAGGAATTCACATCAAACAACACTCGCAGAAAATATCCATCAGTCAAGCCAAGTACACGAAGGATTTACTAAAAAAGTACGACTTCGACAATGTAAAGCATATCAGCCCACCAATGGCTATATCAACTTGGCTAGACACTGATGAAAGTGGCAAACCATTCGGCCAGCATATTATCATGGTATGATTCGTAGTTTACTTTACTTAACTGCTAGTAACCTTGATATTATATTTAGCATTTGTATCTGTGCACAATATCAAGCTAATCCTAAGGAATCACACATATGCGCCGTTAAGCGTATCTTTCGATACCTTAAAGGAACTTCTACATTCGGCTTATGGTATCCTAAAGTCACATCTTTTGACTAATCGGTTACTCAGATACTGATTTTGTTGGATGCAAAGTAGACCGTAAAAGTACCAGTGGCACGTGTCATTTCCTAGAAAAAGCTTTAGTCTCCTGGTTTAGCAAGCAGCAAAACTCTGTTGCGCTATAAACAACTGAGGCTGAGTATATCACTGCAGGACGTTGTTGTGCTCAAATTTTATGGACGAAGCAAACCCTAGAAGACTACAATCAGTACTATACAAAGATTCACATTTATTGTGACAACACTGGCGCAATTAACTTGACTAAGAACCCAGTTTGTCACTCACGCATAAAGCACATAGAAATATGTCATTATTTCTTACGTGATCACCAACAACACGGGGATATATGCTTAGAATTTATTGACACATATCATCAATTAGCAGACATTTTCATAAAACTGCTAGCTGAAGACCGATTCAATTATCTGCATCACGAGTTAGGCATACTTGAATTTTAGAGTCATAATGCGTTATAATTAATACAAATACTTAAAAACTTAATTTTTCTAGATTTATTAATTAAATTTATTTTAGGAACAAGTCGAAAGGGCTCTTCTGTCATACAGGTATAAATAGCCTGAAGTGACACGGTGCATTAGTCTTCGGACTACCATTAGCTGAGATTCGGCCCCTATACCTAACCCAAAGTGATGGATTTTAATTAAATCAAAGAATTAAAAGTTATTAAGTACGTTCATTAATTATTACACATAAAATGAATGTAAATTCAAGTTAGCCGAACTCGGACCGAGTTCTGACCGAACTCGGTTTAGGTCTTTTATAAGACAACATCGTTTCAGCCGGCCCTAGTTTCTCCTCTTTCATCATCTTCCACTTCCTTACAGCCAATCGAGTGCTTCCCACCTAAACCCTAGCTTTTGATAACCTATCTCCAATGCTCAAATATTTAACTCTTCGGATCTACCGGGTTTAGGAAAGCATTCTCCACTCATTTTCAATCTATTTTGAGGTATAACTCTCTCCTTTCTCTATTTCAATTTCTATGGCTCCCAAGCTTTTCAAAAGAAAGAAGAAAGATAACGTAGCGTCATCCTCTACTTCATAATATGAACCTATTAACGTGTTTAGTCCCGTTCGTCCCGACAACAAAGAGGATTTTGACACTAACCTATTTTCATCTTCGAAAATTTCGGACTCTTGGTTTACCCAATTTTGATACCAAAACATTTTCCCTGATCAATCGATAAATTTTACTATCTTTTCGGAGTATGCATCTACTTTTAAAAACTTAGGACTCCAAAATTTCTTTAAAACTTCTAGTGATATTTATGATAATGTTGTTCATTTATTCTATTGCAATATGCAAGAGACAGACGACAACATTTATTCTTGTGTTGGTGGAAAAGAACTTGAGTTTAACTCGATTGATTTGAGAGAGTACTTCCATATGCCTGACAATGGCGAAGCTCTTATTGAGATTAACAAAGTTCAATTCCTTCCTGACATAACCTTGAGTCATTCAAGGCAGCTATGTGTCATCCGGGTTCGATCCTACGATCTCGATTGTTCGTAAAGCATCTGAATCAGCAATTTTATGAACTCTATCGCATTATTTATTCGTCTTTGCTACCTAAGATGGGATCTACTGATGAGGTCACCTTTTTAGAGATATCGGCCATGTACTACATTCACTTTAGAGTCACTTTTTCTATTCCAAAGACCGTTATTACTAACATGATCAGTTATCGGAGGGCAGGTCGCAGCCTCCTCTATCCTATGTATCTTGTGACAATCTTTTAGAAATTTGAAATCAACTTAGATATTTGTCCTATTTTTGGGTCGTCTTCTGAGCTGACTAGATCTATGAAGTACCCTCAACCTCACTTCTACCTGGTGCTATTCTAGCCCCTGATCCAGTCGCAACCCCAGTTGATGCTCCTGGTGCTCCAGGCCACTTCGACGAGTTCTTCTAGAGGTTCTATGTCTTTGTCACCCTCCATGGACAGAGGCATGAGAGCTACATGACTCATTTTACTATTACTAAGTACCGTCACATTTCTAAGCCTAGGTCTTGAGAAATGGCATGGCGAACATTCAGTGGTCTTTGGCGCATCATCCCACTGCTCCAGCTCCTATCCTTCGTTATCCCGGCTTCGACGGACTGAGACTTGAGTATCATCCTGCTTTCGGATACTTCGATCCGGCGACAGCCTATGTTGATCTTCATCCTCCTGCTGATCCTCCCGGTGGTAATGCTGATGTTTGATTTAGTCTTTTGGGCTTAGTTTTTTCTGTCAATGTTTTGTGAAAATGATCGTTTGTAGTGACACTAATTTTACTTTTATTTTATTTTGCATTGTTTGGACTATGTAGTATTTTGTACTACTCTTAATTCTAGTTGTTTATGTACTTTCAATAGTAGTTGATTTTTATGCTATATTAGTCAGTTTCCATTACTCATATTTTATTACTACTACTGCTGGTGTTATGTTTTTCTTGAGCTGATGACTTGGTTCATTCATTTTCTGGATATTACTTTATCTTTTTCTTTGTTATTGTTGGCTTCACACATTGTGGAGGAGATACATTTTGAGTACATGACAAAAGGAGAGAAAGAGTATAACCAAAAAAATTACTCAGCTTCAGAACAAGTCAGGTATATATTTTACAGTTATATATTTCGTTATATTTTGGTATAGACTCAAAGTTTTTCAATTATCAAAATGTGGGAGATTGTTGGCCCATTGGTTAATGATCACACCTGATTTTGGTAATCAACGTCAACTTTGGCTGATACGCAAAATATACAAACTGTTATAGGTTTGCAGGTTTCAAAGAAGAAGAATGCCTAATTTATCTACATCTTATTAATTCAAAGTTCAGACATCGCATCGTCATCAAAAACAATATCGCACTGGAATCGAGATAAAGACTTTTATATTTTTTGTATTTTTAAATTTTATTGAGTCTAGGAAATACTTGTGAGGTTGATCATGATTGATACTGGATCAGGTTTTCATCATTCCACATATCCAAATAAGTCTACCAATCTAATCCCAAAAGTCCACAATTCTAAAAAGTCCAAAGCCTATGCATGATTGGCCCATTCATATTGTTCTGATCCTGACAGAACTCTAACAGAACTATGACCGAGTTCTATCCGAGTTCAGTCTGAGTTCAGACCGAGTTCGGTCTGGGTAATTCAAATATTAGTTCCACCAAATTTGCATATAACGTTTGTTTGTGAGATTTATGCATCTGAACTCTGCCCGAGTTCGGTCAGCAAAAATACTATAAATAGAGGAGAATTCTCACCATTTCATATCAACTCATCCATTCTCTATCTCTTTAAGTGTTATCAACGATCTAAATCTTTCAAATCAAGCATATACCACTCTTAGCCAAAGCTAGTACAGTTTTGTTCAATCTAGAGTTTTGGTACTTAAAGTTGTATCAGAGGCATCTTCCAGAAAATGTTCTAGTTTTCGAAATTAATTTATGGAGTCGTTCGTGCACTCATCACCAAGTACGGTGTTGTAAGAGACTACAATCTCTCATTTAGCTTATGAATAGTAGATTAACACCGAGCAAGAGTACTCGAGACTAGAGTAGTCCTCTGAGAGAAAGACCAGTATACATCGCTGTGTCACTGAGTTTGATTCTCTGATCTCTTACTTTACCGTATTTATTTATTGTCTTATATCTACCATATTATATAAAGGCTAAATTTTTAAGTGGTGATTATTTTTGCTGCGACACACTCTATTCACTCCCACCTCCCCCTCTAGAGGTGCTCAACGGTCCTACACTTTGGAGAATACTTTTCAGGTGTCGTCAATCCTTTTGTCGAGTAATTTTCTCTTAACCATATCTTCTTCGCCAATCATTGGAACTAATGTTGTCACTACCACTTTTCTAGATTAGGGGTATTTTGGTAATTGTGCGATTTTAAGTTTTTGATAATATTTTAATTGGTGATTTTGTGTTAGTAGTTGGTTTAACCTTGGCTAACCATGATTAGAGACTACATGACTTTAGAAACTTAATTATCAAGTTAGATTTGAATTTTAAGTTTTAGTCCTAATTAGAAAACTTTTCGAATTCATTTTAGTTTTTTTTAATATATTGCTTTTGGGCTTTTTGTTAAAAGGCTTTCTATTAAATTTAAGTAGAGTTTTTGGCCCATACCTAAACCCTAACCCTAGCATCCCATGGCCGGCCAACATCCCCCC
This sequence comes from Iris pallida, assembly GCA_029216955.1. Taxonomy (NCBI): domain Eukaryota; kingdom Viridiplantae; phylum Streptophyta; class Magnoliopsida; order Asparagales; family Iridaceae; genus Iris; species Iris pallida. Next base: position 17,926,225 of record JANAVB010024400.1, on the reverse strand, counting down.
TCTCTATATATTCATAACTTGTAGCCACCAAGCCTCTTTACAAACCCTAATTTTCTACTTACCTCAAAGTAGCCTCTTTTTCACATCTTTCAACCGATTTGGACCAAACGAATTGCATTGCGATCCTTGGGATGAGAGAAAATTGCTGGAGGATAGCTAGCAAGGAGTTGGAGGCATTTGACCGTAGGATTTGGGTGTCGAAGCATTTTGGAGTGTTTTTGTATTGAGATTCCAACTCTCAATAGGTAAATACTTCTAAACACTTTAATATTCTGTTTCTCTTCATAGAAGCATGCATCTAGGTACCCTAGACCTGTAGATGTAGTTTGGTAAGATTTTATGTCTGTTTGATATGTGTATCGGAGGCGTGTCGGTGTATTGTAACATGTGTTTGATGAAATGCCTCATAGAATTAAAAGTTGTTGTTTTTCAAAACTAATTTAATATATTTGTAGCCCTATACGAGGGGATTCAAAAACCCTATTTCTGAGTTTGTTTTGGCACGGTTTTCGTGTCCAAATCAGACACCGGGACGTAGCACGAGCCCCCGTGCACTGTCCTACCTCTCGAGTGCCATAACTCGATGGACACAATAAGGTTTAGGGTAAGAATTGGTGGACACATGGGGGCTATGCCTGACATCATAATCCCAAAATTTGGGGTGATTTGATGGAGTGGTTGGGAAGTTATCGAGGTCGCAAGGATTCGGGCTGTTGTGCACACGTGCGAAAAATCTGCCCTGACACGTGTTTGTAGCGCAGACACGAGGACACTTGGACTCAAAATAGGGTGTCCTACACCTAGCCCTATACATAGGCTACCCACAGACTCGACCACAAGGCACGTGGTGGCGTGTGTCGTGTCCTAGGTTGGCCAACACCTCTCCACGAGGCCGCGCGCACCCGCGCGTGCAGCCCCTCCCCGATACGCGTGTGGACACACAACATGGCATAACTTGGACACATTGTAGACACCTAGACACGTACCCTGACACCTAGCTTCCCCCTGGCACGAGCACAAGGCTTCTCGTTGGACACACGAGTCTCTGGATTGCTCGACACACCCCGCACACACGCACACTACACTGTTTTGGATACGCACTGTTTGGATACAACTTGGACACAATTTTGGTTCGGTATGGATATGAGCATGATACACACATATACTCCCTCCCTGTTTCCAGTCTGCACGGTATATGGTTGTGTATTTGAGATTTTAGGTTTTGAATTGGGTTAGTGTATTGAGTTTTCAGTTTTGAATTGAATACTTGATATCTTGAGTTGGTTTGGTACTCAAAATTTTTGAAATTGAGTTTCAACTTAGTTTTTCTGAGTTGATTAAATTTGAATTCCATTTTGTGTTTGAGTTGGCTTGATATGTGTTGGGTTGTGAATTTGATTTGGATTTTCCTTTATATCCTTATATATATATAGTTCTTAGTATATGTATATGTATATATATGTTATAGTTGGAGTAACTATATATATATATATATATATATATATATATATATATATATATATATATTATTGGTATAAGATATTAGTCTATGGTTAGTGAGTTTGTTTAGAGTTTGACCTTTAGGCCTAGTTAGGCAAGGTTTGACTAGTTAGTTGACAAAGTTGACCAAAGTCAACTGTGTGTCAAACTTGACCTAAAATATGACCAAATAGACTTAAATTGACTATTTAACTTATGTTTGACCAAACCCTAGACTAATTGACTAGTTAACTTAGCTTTGACCTAGTTTGACTAGAATACTTGACCAGAGTTGACCAAGAGTTAACTTTGGCCTAGAATGACCTAGAATCATATAGGATGCATTTTAAACTTCCTTTAATTCAAATTATACACTTTGTAACCTGTGGTTGCTCTAAATAGGACTCGATTACTCCGGTTCAGACATCTTTTTTTATCAGCTGTTCAGATTATCAAGCGAGTACATTCTCTGACAGTTTCATACTTACTAGAAATTATATTTTTCTTATCGACTACTTTACTTGATGTTGTCACAATGTTATCATGGATTAGTACTATATGGATCTTTTCATGAGATGTTATCGCCCTCGGGTGCATCGAATACATCATGCCATGTGCTTTTCACGAACATCATGTATTCTTTGGACTCTTCTTATTCATGTACACTCATGTGCTCTCATGTACTCTCATGATCTCATGAGCTTCATGTATAAACTTTCATGTAGAATAACATAACCTGTCTAGATCCTTGTGTATTAATTGGGATACATGAGATTAGAAGTGGTCATGTGAACAATTCCAAAGTAGGTAATCATATGCAAACTCTGTAGCTTAGTCATATACAATTCAAGTCGTTCACATAACTATCTTGTGCTCTAAATCACTTAGTCACTTACAGTCTTTATTTACCATATTTGTATTTCAGATATTCCTTTAGTCTTTATGTTCATTTCTTACATCGTTTTATGTATTTTATTCTATAGCTTGCTTTACATTTCCTATCATGATATGAACTGTGTGAGAGATATGTATTCGTTCCTGTCCTGATTGAACCTGTTGAAAATATTACAGAGGATGAGGAGGAGTTCTTCCCCATATGTTATGGCGCTGGCTTAGATGACACAAGTGACTTGGACCCCCAGGAGGATCCAGCAGTTGCTGAGGATTTGCCCGTTATCTAGATTAGACTGCTAGACTAGTTATCTTATTTTAGTTGTTTTGCCTTGATGTATTTCAGATATTTGGTTTTTGGTTTTGTTTAAACACCCAGACTTATTTCTTTCTAGTTGTAGTTCTCTGTTGATATTATCTATCTTATATTTCTATTCCATCTTAGACATTGTGATTGAGTTGTACCTTCTATGTTGTCCTCCTGTTTAGAGAGTATATATTATATAGGTACAGTTATATATTGTTAGATGTTGTGACATAGAATAGCGTTCTACCGTCGATACTGCGGCGTAGACTGGACATACCCACTTCTCATGCCCCTACACTAGGTGCGGGTCATGACACGTTTTTAGTGGTGGCCCAAGCAGGTCCAGTAGAGAGTTGTAACTAGTACAATTTTGTAGTGGTACTCGAACTAGAGTATCACTACAACCTATAGTAGATATAGGATATAAGTCTTAAGGTACTCAATCACATTAGGAAAAACTCTTATCTAATTCCTTCCATCTAATTCTTGCTACTAATTGCCTTCTTTTGAAATAACTGTCCTCCTTTGATTATATCATTTTTCGCTCAGAACTGACTTCTTTGTTTGATCTGTCTTTAGGATGGTGGAGACACGATCGCATTGCTCTGGCCCAAGGAATACTACTGAGAGGTCTGCCACTTCTCGTTCGACTCAATAGGACCCTGGGACCGTAGCCCCTTCCGTTCCTGCTCGTGTGGGAGTTTCTGCAGCTTCTGGGGGTGTTCCTCCACTTGTTCTGAGGACTACCCCAGGGATTCCAGGTGCTCTTCCGCCACCATCTCAGGGGACAGTTGACATGGCACAGTTCTTTACATTCTTCTAGCAGATGATGGAGGCTCAGCAGTGCTAGTCGGCAGACATGAGGTAGGGCATCGACAATGCCCATCAGTTGGCCAGGTAACAGTAGAGAAGGTGACTGCCCAGCAGCATGGAGGTCAGATACAGCAGCAATACCAGCCGAGGACCCCGGGCATTCAGGACTTTCTGAAGATGCGGTCGTGAGACTTCAAGGGTACTGAGGGTATCTTATATGCCGACGACTGGATCGAACATATTGAGAAAATCTTTTGCCTCGCACTGATACCAGCTGGGATTCAGACAGCGGCATTGGGCCGATAGCTACCGGAGACCTTTGGAGTTTGAGATACAGCTTAGACTTAGGATTTTATTTTTTTTATGATTTTGTTTGATCATGTGATTGTTATAGTTAAGTTTGAGACCATGTTTATGCTAGGTTGGAGATCTGGTGTTCCTGAGGATATCTCCGACACGAGGCACTATTCGCTTTGGTGGAGGTAGAAAGCTTACATGCGTTTCATCGGACCTTTTGTTATCCGCGAGAGAGTCGGTATCGTAGCTTACAGAATAGACTTGCCACCTGCACTAGAGGGAGTTTACAATGTGTTTCACCTGTCGCAGTTGAGACGGTACATGGCATATCCCAGCCATGTAATAGATCATTCCGAGATCGAGGTGGCCCTACTCTTAGTTATCCAGAATAGCTTGTGGTGATTCTGGATCGAAGGAAGAAGGTGTTGAGGAACCAAACGATACCCTTGGTTCGCGTCGCATGGAGGCATCACTCTCCAGATGAGTCTACCTGAGAGAGGAAGGATGAGATGCACGAGCGATACCCTTATCTTTTTCAGCCATGAGGTATCATTTTTCTATCCTTCTCATCTGTTCAGTTTTGTCTTTAATTTTGAGGACGAAATTATTTTAAGGAGAATAGATTTGTCACTACCACTTTTCTAGATTAGGGATATTTTGGTAATTGCGTGATTTTAAATTTTTAATAATATTTTAATTGGTACTTTTGTGTTATTAGTTGGTTTAACCTTAGCTAACCATGATTAGAGACTAACCATGACTTTAGAAACTTAATTATCAAGTTAGATTTAAATTTTAAGTTTTAGTCCTAATTAGGAAACTTTTTTAATTCATTTTAGTTTTTTTAATATATTGCTTTTGGGCTTTTCGCTAAAAGGCTTTCTATTAAACTTAAGTGGAGTTTTTGGCTCATACCTAAACCCTAACCCTAGCAGCCCATGGCCGGCCAACAGCCCCCCTCTCTATATATTCATAACTTGTAGCTACCAAGCCTCTTTACAAACCCTAATTTTCCACTTTCCTCAAAGTAGCCTATTTTCCTCATCTTTTATCCGATTTCGACCAAACAAATTGCCTTCTGATCCTTGGGAGAAGAAAAAGTTGCTGGAGGATAGCTAGCAAGGAGTTGGAGGCGTTTGACCGTAGGATTTGGGTGTCGAGGTGTTTTGGAGTGCTTTTGTATTGAGATTCCAACTCTCAATAGGTAAATGCTTCTAAACACTTTATTATTCTGTTTTCTCTTCATAGAAGCATGCATCTAGGTACCCTAGACTTGTAGATGTAGTTTGGTAAGATTTCGTATTCATTTAATATGTGTATCGGAGGCGTGTCGGTGTATTGTAACATGTGTTTGATGAAATACCTCATAGAATTAAAAGTTATTATTTTTCAAAACTAAATTCATATATTTGTAGCCCTACATGAGGGGAATCCAAAACCCTATTTCTGTGTTTGTTTTGGCACAGTTTTCGTGTCCAAATCTGTCACGGGGACGTAGTACGAGCCCCCGTGCACTGTCCTGCCTCTCGAGTGCCATAACTCGATGGACACGATACGGTTTGGGATGAAAATTGTTGGGCATGTGGGGCTGTGCCTGACATCATACTCCCAAATTTTGGGGTGATTTGATGGACTGGTTGGGAAGTTATCGAGGCCGCATGGATTCGGGCCGTTGTGCACACGTACAGAAAATCCACCCTGACACGCATTTATAGCGCGAACACGAGGACACATGGACTCAAAATAGGGTATCCTACACCTAGACCTATACATAGGCTACCCACAGACTCGACCATGAGGCACGTGGTGGCGTGTGTCGTATCTTAGGTTGGTCGACACCTCCCCACAAGGCCGCGTGCACCCGCGCGTGCAACCCCTCCCTGATACGCGTGTGGACAAGCGATACGGCATGACTTGGACACATTACAGACACCTAGATACGTACCATGACACCCTAGCTACCCCTTGGCACGACCACGAGGCTTCTCGTTGGACACACGAGTCTCTGGGTTGCTCGATACACCCCGCACACACGCACACTACACTGTTTCGGATACGTACTGTTTGGACACAACTTGGACACAGTTTTGGTTAGATATGGACACGAGCATGACACACACATACAGCCCTCCTTATTTCCAGTTTGTACAGTGTATGGATGTGTATTTGAGATTTTAGGTTTTGAGTTGGGTTAGTGTACTGAGTTTCGGTTTTGAATTGAATACTTGATATCTTGAGTTGGTTTGGTACTCAAAATTTCTGAAACTGAGTTTCAACTCAGTTTTTCTGAGTTGATTCAAATTTGAATTCCATTTTGTGTTTGAGTTGGGTTATATGTGTTGGGTTGTGAATTTGATTTAGATTTCCTTTATATCCTTATACATACATACATACATATATATATATATATATATATATATATATATATATATATATATATATATATATATATATATATATATATATATATATATATATATATATATTTGGAAAGAGGTAAAATTTTTCTGGAATCGCTCCCACTGGGAATCGAACTCCTGACCACTCGGGCCGCATGCATCTCTCTTAACCACTAGGCTAGAGGTCATTTGCATATATACATATATATATATATATATATATATATATATATATATATATATATATATATATATATATATATATATATATATATATATACATGCAAATGACCTCTAGTTCTTAGTATATGTATATGTATATATATGTTATAGTTGGAGTAATTGTTTTTAGTTAGTGGTTCGTGAGATGGTTTTCAACACCCCCCCCCCCCCCCCCCCCCCCCGTACCAGCACTTCATATATACACACACACATGCTTTTCATTTCCTTCCCTTTGTGTATATATATATATATATATATATATATATATATATATATATATATATATATATATATATATATATATATATATTTGTTGTATATATATATTTATATATATATATATATATATATATATATATTTGTTGTTGGTATAAGATATTAGGCTATGGTTAGTGAGTTAGTTTAGAGTTTGACCTATACGTCTAGTTAGGCAAGGTTTGACTAGTTAGTTGACCAAGTTGACCAAAGTCAACTGTGGGTCAAACTTAACCTAAAATATGAACAAATAGTCTTAAATTTTCTAGTTAACTTAAGTTTGACCAAACCCTAGACTAATTGACTAGTTAACTTAGCTTTGACCTAGTTTGACTAGAATGGTTGACCAGAGTTGACCAAGAGTTGACTTTGGCCTAGAATGACCTAGAATCATGCAGGATGCATTGTAATCTTTCTTTAATTCATATTAGACACTTAGTAACCTGTGGTTGCTCTAAATAGGACTCAGTTATTCCGTTTCGGACATCTTTTCTCATCAGCTGTTCAGATTATCAGGCGAGTACATTCTCTGACCTTTTATACTTGCTAGGAATTATATTCTTGTTATAGACTACTTTACTTGATGTTGTCATGATGTTATCACGGATTAGAACTATATAGATCTTTTTATGAGATATTATCCTCCTCGGGTGCATCAAATACATCGTGTCATGTGCTTTTCACGAACATCATGTATTCCTTGGACTCTTATTATTCATGTACACTCATGTGCTCTCATGTACTCTCATGATCTCATGAGCTTCATATATAAACTTTTATGTACAATAACATAACCTATCTAGATCCTTGTGTATTGATTGGGATACGGGGGAGTAGAAGTGGTCATGTGAACAATTCTAAAGTAGGTAATCATGTGCAAACTCTGTAGCTTAGTCATGTGCAATTTAAGCCGTTCACATAACCATCTTGTGCTCTAAATTACTTTGTCACTTACAGTCTTTACTTACCATATTTTTATTTCAGTTTATTAAATATTCCTTTAGTCTTCATGTTCATTTCTTACAGCATTTTATGTATTGTATTGTAGCTCCCCTTCCCGAAAAAATTTTGAATTATTTTTTCTATTATTTATTTGATTTAAATGGTAATTTTTAAGATTTTATAAATAATTATTTTGTTAATTACTAAGGTAGATGACTTTAGCCATGGTTGAGTTTTGAAGTACCAGACGACTAGGAATCATGGCACAGATAGTACAGTGGCGTGCTTTGACTAGTATTTAGCCATGGTAGGAGAATGTCAAGCCATAGGTGTGTTCTAACTAAGAAAACCAGGCCAAGTTACGAGTTAATCCCTATAAATAGTTTAATTAGTTATTTATTATTATTTGGACTTTTAGGAAATTCGGTTATACCAAACTAGTCCGGACTGGGCCCGAACCGAGCCCAAGCCCGTGTAGGCTTATAATGAGTCCTAAGACGTCCATGACGACATATATACTTTGAGTGTGTACTTCTACCTTGTTTTAAGTATCTAATAAATATTTTTCTATATAAATGTTATATATATAATATCAATATTCAGTTATTTTGATTGAATAATTATTCTTGGGAATATGATAACTATTTCCTTTACATTATCCTTATGCATTTTAGGGTATTTAAACTATATGAATGTGTATATATAGATTTATGGTGCCTATTTAATAATTGAATATATATTTTCATTATTATTAGAAAGGTTAGTAAAATATATTTATCTCATATATGTATTATGTATAGTAATATATATTATTCTATTGATATTATTAGTAGTGCTTAATTTTTTATGAAATAGCTGCCAAGGATATGTTTAAACCCTTTGGGTATAATTCAGTGATATTGTATATATGATATCATATTAAATATATATATATAGGTATTTCTATATGTTGATATAAATCTATGCTAATAGGAAATTCAACAACAGCAGAAGCAAACCCAGGCCCAAACCCAAGCAAGCCCACGAGGATTCCTTCCTCATGTGCATATATATGATACACATGAAAACCCTAGCCGGAGCCTCCTATTATCTCGTATTTGATCAAACCTATCCCTCAATTTTTTGATGTTACCAGCCTTGCCGTTTGAGCTGATCTTGAAGATTTTGACTTTGCCTCGGCAGCACCATAGTAGTAACGTACGCCATCATCATTATTTTCATGTTGTTCCAAGGGCCGGACTACCATGGCCAACCATCGTTGTCGAGCAGTTGACCCAGCCTTCAGTGACCTCACTGCGTGCGAGGCTGCCCCGAAATCTGTGGTAGGCACGAGTCACGTGTTCCCTATAGCCAATGCACCACCATGCCAAGTGCAACTGAAACCATCTACCATACCATCTCTATATATAAAAATCCATGGACTCTATCCACCAATGATTGCACCTCGTCGGTGTTGTCGTTGTCCCGCGTGACACGACCACCAGACCGAACCAAACGCTTATTGTGTCGACATGAAGCCTCAGGAACAATGTTTCGAATATCGTGCTGAGAGGAGAACCCAGTACCTGCCACCAAGATGGCCTTCCCAAGAGTCTTACGCAATACCTACCGGTGTCAGCCGTTGACCGTGTCTATTGGCGTGCTACAGTTCCCATGCTTTCCTGAGCAGATTCGATGTAGAGCCAAGCATACTGATGTCTCTATGAGCCGCCTACCTCCCGTTAGTTGGCCTCAGCTCTTTCCTCACTCTTGAAGTCTTCCAAATAAAAAGGACAACAGTAACAAATGAGACAACCAAAGATCAATTCGAAAGTAGAAGAAGATGCAGCAGCAGCTATTTCCGCTTAGGAGATTTTGGAACAAATCTTCTACGAGATAGGTAAAGTAATATTTTTTATTATTTGTGGAAAGAAAGCAGCAGTGAAACTACTATTAATGTATTATTTTTTTATTATTATCACTATTATTATTATTACTACTTATATTGTTATAGGAATATTTCAGTCAAATATTTAACTGTATATTTTATTATCATTTTGTTAACAATTCTACTATTAAGTAATAATACTATTTTGTTGCTTAAATAGTTATTATGCAAAATTGTAACATCAGGGATTTTGCCTATATTGATTTCAATTTAGATTTTAGCTAAAATATATTATATTACGGTGTTTTGAAAGCTAACTTGAGTAAAAGTTAATGTGACAAATTATATAATTGCAAACTTATGCCTATATTCACTATATAAATATTGTGTGATGATTTGTGACGGCCGTATATTTGGATTGGTAGATTTCGTGGACTGTACCAACGGTAGTTCGTGGTTTGGCTTGGACTAGATCTTGACAAAGTATTTCTCAGCAAAACATTGGGCGAATACCAGGCAAGTATACCTGGCCTCCCTCTACAGTTTTACTTACATGCATTTCCTTTCATTTTTCAGTCATTTGATCATTTATGGACATGTGCTTTTCGTGTTATTTTCTGTGGAGTTGTTTTTATTGTTTATAGCCATGTTCATGTTGGTCCTTGTGTTTCATGCTTGGAGTTCTCACCAGTACCTTGCTTGAGTCGTATCGTAGAACGAGTGCGTGTAGTGAACTGCCATAGCCTTGATTATCGTTTTACACAACCAGAGAGTCCACATTCGGGACGAGGGTTGTTTGGTGCACCAGAGAGTCCACACTCGGGACGAGGGTGTTTGTCATGATCATTGGCACCAGAGGGTCCACACTCGGGACGAGGGTTGACCAATTACACCAGAGAGTCCACACACGGGACGAGGGTGTCTTACCGTGAGCTAACCAGAGAGTCCACACTCGGGACGAGGGTTAGTGCTTAGTTCAAACCCGTGCGTCCACACTCGGGATGAGGGTTTGGTTCTTCCATTGATCTCGTGTATCGTTCATCCGACAGTTCATTTACGCGTAGTTGTTCTAGTGTTTCTGTTCATGTTCGTGTTCGTGTTCATGTTCGTGTTCATAGTCATTTGTCGTGTTCCTGTTTTTCTTATTTATTTTCTTGTGCATGATAAAACTGTTAGATAGGCATGTATATTATGTATCTTGCTATGTCCTCTGAGGACCTGATGATCTCTTCAGGTTTAGCAATTTTATGGAGTTAGCTAGTGGTTCTGGATGACATTGTGATGATACGCTTGCGAGATTCAGGTACCATTATTGTATTTATTATCCGCTCATGCTTTCATACCTTATCATGAGATATCATGTTTCTTGATTCAGTTTTAGACTCTTGTTATTTCTTTTAGAGTCTTATCAGACATATATGCTAGTGGGCTACAGACCACGACCCATAGTGTTCATTCATGTTTATTATTCTTATTGTGGATTGAGATATAGATCTGTTTGTCGTGATTTGGCAGTTTACCATAGCCGTGACAGCGTTTACGTATTCGAGTCGGACTAGAGTCCGCTTGATGCGTAGATGGCTTGCTCACGTGCTCGCATCCGAAAAGCGGGTGCAGGTCATGACAAGTTTTTTTGGTGGCCCATGCAGGCCAGAGCATATCGTATCGGTTACGTAACTGTACTGATACGAGCCTGCGAATATGACTAAACCTTTGGAAATCTCAATCCACTCTGCCTTGAAAATTCTCTTACAAATTCCTCTATCGTCTTTGAAACTTCGTATTCATTCTCAAAATTTCTTCCTTGCTCTCCCGTACCATTGATTCTCGTCCCTTCCTATTTCGGGATGACGAATGATCGTATTGTCTAGAATCTATCAGAAATTCTTAAATTATAGCATAATATTGCTTGACTGTTGAATATTTGGTTGTTTATAGCTATGAGGGATTATAGATGCCATGTGCCCTAGATATCCGTTTGAAGGATTTTTAGCTAGTAATTAGAGGATTATAAGATTTTAGTGACCATATTTTGAGGAGTAGTATGACCAAAGGCGGGTAAAAGTCCTCAAGTATTCAGAATTATAAAAGGGCTAGAGAGAGTTATAAACTATTTTTGAGGAATTAAAATTTAAGGAGTAAGGTCAAGGTAGACTTTCTTTTGAATTTTTAGGAATAACTATGAATTAGAATTTCGAGAACGAAATTATTTTTAAGGTGGGTAGATTTGTAGCTCCCTTTCCCGAAAAATTTTTGAATTATTTTTTCTATTATTTATTTGATTTAAATGGTAATTTTTTAGATTTTATAAATAATTATTTTGTTAATTACTACGGTAGATGACTTTAGCCATGGTTGAATTTTGAAGTACCAGACGACTAGGAATCATGGCACAGATAGTACAGTGACGTGCTTTGACTAGTATTTAGCCATGGTAGGAGAATGCCAAGCCATAGGTGCGTTCTTACTAAGAAAACCAGGCCTAGTTACGAGTTAATCCCTATAAATAGTTTAATTAGTTATTTATTATTATTTGGACGTTTAGGAAATTCGGTTATACCAAACTAGTCCGGACTGGGCCCGTACCGAGCCCAAGCCCGTGTAGGCTTATAATGAGTCCTAAGACGTCCATGACGATATATATACTTTGAGTGTGTACTTCTACCTTTTTTTAAGTATCTAATAAATATTTTCCTATATAAATGTTATATATATAATATCAATATTCAGTTATTTTGATTGAATAATTATTCTTGGAAATATGATAACTATTTCCTTTACATTATTATTGTGCATTTTAGGGTATTTAAACTATATGAATGTGTATATATAGATTTATGGTGCCTATTTAATAATTGAATATATGTTTTCATTATTATTAGAAAGGTTAGTAAAATATATTTATCTCATATATGTATTATGTATAGTAATATATATTATTTTATTGATATTATTAGTAGTGCTTGATTTGTTATGAAATAGCTGCCAAGGAAATGTTTAAACCCTTTGGGTATAATTCAGTGATATTGTATATATGATATCATAAGAAATACCTATATATATATATATATATATATATATATATATATATATATATATATATATATATATATATATATATATATATATATATATCATATTATATATATATATATATATATATATATATATATATATATATATATATATATTTATATATATATAATATGATATATATATATATATATATATATATATATATATGTATTTCTATATGTTGATATAAATCTATGCTAATAGGAAATTCAACAACAGCAGAAGCAAACCCAAGCCCAAACCCAAGCAAGCCCACGAGGATTCCTTCCTCATGTGCATATATATATGATACACATGAAAACCCTAGCCGGAGCCTCCTATTATCTCGTATTTGATCAAACCTATCCCTCAATTGTTTGATGTTACCAACCTTGCCGTTTGAGCTGATCTTGAAGATTTTGACTTTGCCTCGGCAGAACCATAGTAGTAACGTATGCCATCATCATTATTTTCATGTTGTTCCAAGGGCCGAACTACCATGGCCAACCATCGTTGTCGAGCAGTTGACCCAGCCTTCAGCGACCTCACTGCGTGCGAGGCTGCCCCGAAATCTGTGGTAGGCACGAGTCACGTGTTCCCTGTAGCCAATGCACCACCATGCCAAGTGCAACTGAAACCATCTACCATACCATCTCTATATATAAAACTCCATGGACTCTCTCCACCAATGATTGTACCTCGTCGGTGTTGTCGTTGTCCCGCGTGACACGACCACCAGACCAAACCAAACGCTCATTGTGTCGACATGAAGCCTCAGGAACAATGTTTCGAATATCGCGCTGAGAGGAGAACCCAGTACCTGCCACCAAGATGGCCTTCCCAAGAGTCTTGCGTAATACCTACCGGTGTCAGCCGTTGACCGTGTCTATTGGCGTGCTACAGTTTCCATGCCTTCCTGAGCAGATCCATTGTAGAGCCAAGCATACTGATGTCCCTATGAGTCACCGACCTTCCGTCAGTTGGCCTCAGCTCTTTCCTCACTCTTGATGTCTTCCAAATAAAAAGGACAACAGTAACAAATGAGACAACCAAAGATCAATTCGAAAGTAGAAGAAGATGAAGCAGCAGCTATTTCCGCTTAGGAGATTTTGGAACAAATCTTCTACGAGATAGGTAAAGTAATATTTTTATTATTTGTGGAAAGAAAGCAGCAGTGAAGCTACTATTAATGTATTATTTTTTTATTATTATCACTATTATTATTATTACTACTTATATTGTTATAGGAATATTTCAGTCAAATATTTAACTGTATATTTTATTATCATTTTGTTAACAATTCTACGATTAAGTAATAATACTATTTTGTTGCTTAAATAGTTATTATGCAAAATTGTAACATAAGGGATTTTGCCTATATTGATTTCAATTTAGATTTTCGCTAAAATATATTATATTACGGTGTTTTAAAAGCTAACTTGAGCAAAAGTTAATGTGACAAATTACATAATTACAAATTTATGCCTATATTCACTATATAAATATTGTGTGATGATTTGTGACGGCCGTATATTTGGATTGGTAGATTTCGTGGACTGTACCAACGGTAGTTCGTGGTTTGGCTTGGACTAGATCTTGACAAAGTATTTCTCAGCAAAACATTGGGTGAATACCAGGCAAGTATACCTTGCCTCCCTCTACAGTTTTACTTACATGCATTTCCTTTCATTTTTCAGTCATTTGATCATTTATGGACATGTGCTTTTCGTGTTATTTTCTGTGGAGTTGTTTTTATTGTTTATAGCTGTGTTCATGTTGGGCCTTGTGTTTCATGCTTGGAGTTCTCACCAGTACCTTGCTTGAGTCGTGTCATAGAACGAGTGCGTGTAGTGAACTGCCATATCCTTGATTATCGTTTTACACAACCAGAGAGTCCACACTCGGGACGAGGGTTGTTTGGTGCACCAGAGAGTCCACACTCGGGACGAGGGTGTTTGTCGTGATCATTGGCACCAGAGAGTCCACTTTCGGGACGAGGGTTAACCAATTACACCAGAGAGTCCACACACGGGACGAGGGTGTCTTACCGTGAGCTAACCAGAGAGTCCACACTCGGGACGAGGGTTAGTGCTTAGTTCAAACCCGTGCGTCCACACTCAGGATGAGGGTTTGGTTCTTCCATTGATCTCGTGTATCGTTCATCCGGCAGTTCATTTACGCGTATTAGTTCTAGTGTTCGTGTTCGTGTTCATATTCGTAGCCATTTGTCGTATTTTTATTTTTCTTGTTTATTTTCTTGTGCATGATAAAACTGTTAGATAGGCATGTATATTATGTATCTTGCTATATCCTCTGAGGACCTGATAATCTCTTCAGGTTTAGCGATTTCATGGAGTTAGCTAGTGGTTCTGGATGACATTGTGATGATACGCATACGAGATTCAGGTACCATTATTGTATTTATTATCCGCTCATGCTTTCATACCTTATCATGAGATATCATGTTTCTTGATTCAGTTTTAGACTCTTGTTATTTCCTTTAGAGTCTTATCGGACATATATGCTAGTGGGCTGTAGACCACGACCCATAGTGTTCATTTATGTTTATTATTCTTATTGTGGATTGAGATATAGACCTGTTTGTTGTGATTCGGCAGTTTACCATAGCCGTGACAGCGTTTACGTATTCGAGTCGGGCTGGAGTCTGCTTGATGCGTAGCTGGCTTGCTCACGTGCTCGCGTCCGAAAAGCAGGCGCGGGTCATGACATGTATTCTATAGCTTGCTTTACATTTTCTGTCATGACATGAACTGTGTGGAAGAAATGTATTCGTTCCTGTCCTGATTGGACCTGTTGAAAATATTATAGAGGATGAGGAGGAGTTCTGTCCCACATATTATGGCGCTGGCTTAGATGACACAGGTGACTTGGACCCCCAAGAGGATCCAGCAGTTGTTGAGGATTTGTCCATTGTCTAGATTAGACTGCTAGACTAGTTATCTTATTTTAGTTGTTTTGCCTGGACGTATTTTAGATATTTGAATTTTGGTGTTGTTTAAACACCCAAACTTATTTCTTTCTAGTTGTAGTTCTCTATTGAGATTATCTATCTTATCTTTCTATTTCCATCTTAGACATTGTGATTGAGTTGTACCTTCTGTGTTGTCCTCCTTCTTGGAGAGTATATTATTGTACAAGTACAGTTATATATTGTTAGATGTTGTGACCTAGGACAGCGTTCTACCGCCAACACTGCGGGTAGACTGGACGTATCCACTTCTCGTGCCCCTACACTGGGTGTGGGTCGTGACAAATGTTATTGTTATACATGGTCTTTTTTGCTCTTGTTTGAGATATCATGTGTAATAAGTCTTTGAACCGCTCATATTTCTATGGTGCAGTGGGTGCAAAAACACTATATGGGATGTATCAATATTTTTTGAAGGTTAGTCCTTCTGAGCTATTTCTAATATTATTTTGTTTTTCTCCTAATTTCTTATATATCGTGAACCTGAAGGTTAGACTTCTTTATGATGTAACAAATATCTGGCACATTTCTTCTTTACTATTGAGGATATTGTACCTTCAGAAGTAGCATTGAGAGTACGCTCCTTAAAATATGATCTTTGTGTGCTAATAACTTTTGTTAACAAACATTTTTCGGGTAGAACTAGATGGTTCAAAGTACAATGTTAGATGTTAGAGAAAATTCTTATTATCCTACTCTTATATAATTTTCTTCATGTGTGTTTAACTGGCTTTTTCTCCAAAACTTGCTCCTTATAAACTATCGAAATAGAAATCCTTCAAGCGCGTTAAATCTTTATGTTCAGGTATTTAAAATTGCATGACATTTGGTATCATTTTGCTTTTAAGTATAGGTTATTAACCTAATTTTTTCCAGTAGTGATGGTTCTGAACTACTGATTTAGGTCCTGGCACTTTAAGCAAACCATACCCAAGATACTCATAAGTTGTTTTCATAATTCAATTTTCTTTGGTAGATTCTAAGACATTGGGATGTGTAAACAGAACAACGGGTGGAAAAAAAGAACAATGACATAGACTTAGACTGCAAAATTGTACTTATGTTTATTTGTACTTATATAAACATTTTTCTTTGCAATTTGGTCATTAGTTTCCTTGATATCTGTTCTGATATCTGTTTTGTTAGGGCCTTTTCACTTTTCAACTTAATCTCATTTACTTTTATCTTGATTTTCCTTGAGACCCAAGTGGTTAACTATGTAGGTAAACTAAAATTTGTTAGGACTCTTATAAGTCAAGATGTTACCATTCTAAGCACACCAATACCTATCAGTAGACTGACAACACAATACATGTCATTAAATTACAGGTTCACTAGTCTTTAATCAGAATAAGGTAATAATCGATTACCTATAGTTTAGATTTCAGAGCACTACAAAAATTTGTCAGATTAGCGACGTTACAAAACGTCGCTAAACTCGATGAAAACGTCGCTACGTGAATTTAGCGACGTTTTGAGCGACGTTTTGAAAACGACGGAAAAAAAATGTGTCGCTAAACGAGAAAATGTCGCAAAACGTCGCTAGGGCGACGTTATTAACGTCGCTAACTAGCGACGTTATTTGCGACTTTTGGTCATTGACGCTAATTAGCGACGTATATGGCGACGTTACCGTATGGTCGTCGTTTAGCGACACTGTTGCGACGTTTTGGCGACGACAAGCTGACATCAGATTATGGTGCCATGTCTTACCACATCAGCATTTAGCGACGCTTATAGCGACATTTCTTAACATCGCTAAAAATTAGTAACGAATACTAACGTCGCAAAAAACGTCGCTAAGTTAAAAAAAATATAAAAAAATAGGTTCCAGAATGCAAAAGGTGCTGGAGCCTGAGCCAAAATACAGAATACAAAATACAAAATAAAGAATCCAATCCCTGGGTTCGCCGACTCCCTCGGTGGAACACTCAACATCGGCACGCACAATACATTCCAGAATATACAAAAAATATAAAGAAAAAATACTATCTGCAATGAACAATGTCAATATATAATATCCTGAACAAACCAAATCAATATCCCCAAATAAGGACAAACTTAATATCCTCAACGAAAAAACTGAATATCCCCAAATACGTACAAAGTCAAAAATATAGTACAGTCCAAAAATGCAAAAACAAAACTACTGATCGCCTGGAGCTGGACCCGGTGCTGGAGGAGGAGCGCCACCAGGTGACTGATGTCACAACGTCAGGATCGCCTGATACTCCTTCGGTGACAACAGGTGGACGAGCATGTCCTCCCGTGCACCGCCGGATGTAGACGATGCTCCCGGCGTACCAACAGACGGTCGCTCCGCAGCCATCTCCTGTAAATGATGTATCTGCTCGACCAACCGCTGCATAGTCTCCTACGTAGCGCGGGTCATCTGTTGCAGCGCCTCCGTAGTCTTCTTCAGCCTCTCAAAGCGTGAGATGAGCGCAGAATCATCTGTATGCGGCGTCCCCATCCTCTGCAGCATCTCGTCACGCAGAGCTGTGATCTGTGCAAGGACGTCACTCTACTGCTGGCGGAGCGACTCCTCAGTATATGCGGGGCCGGGCACACTAGTGGCGTTCGCAGAGGCCTGTGACGCAATGAAGGCACCATAGGAGCCCGTACCATAGTACGTACCCCTATGTATGCCACCAACGGCCCTCATCCACAGCTCGTCATCTGACTGAGCTGCGGCGGCCGGGGGCTGCTGGGAAGTGCTAGTACCAGCTCCCTCTGACCGTGTCGGCCCGGCCTCCCTAAGCCTCAAAAGCTCGGCGTAGAAATAACATCTATATGAATTCTCACGTGGTCGCTAAAAATCAATACTAATGCACTAACATTAAGTAAAACTTCTAAAACTCGGCCTAGAAATAACATCTATATGAATTTTCTACGTAACTAAAAATTAATATTAATGAACTAGCATTAAGTAAAACTTACATAGGTGTCCCGGGCCTTGTCGTCTATGAACCGCTCCCCCTTCATGTGCGTGGCGAGGAACAAGGTCACCATATTCGGGTCTTCTCCCGATTCAACCTGTTATGAAATTATTATATGATTTGTCAGTTAAGTTGAAAGAAATATATTACTATAAAGTATTAATTATGGGTATACGGCAAGATACGTACCATATGGGTGAAGAAATCCATGATGGACCTTGATCCACCACACCACTGTGACCCCGCCTGTCGCGCTCTTTTAGACTTCGCGGACTTCTCCTTGTAGGCTTCCTCCTCGAATCTCCTCTTCATTACCGCCCGGTCGGCGGCAGAGATCCAACCCTGAATAGGCTCTCCCCGGCGGTCGCGATCCTTTTGGTCGATGATCGCGTCCCTAATGAGCTTGCTGGCGACGCTGAAAAATATAGCATCGACAGCAACGGCACGGTGGGGAAGGAAGAAGTAAGTTCGTTGAAAAAATTATAGAAGTACATAAGTTATAACATAACATACTAAATGTTAAAAGAAAATAAACTTTTACGTACCGAAAAGTGCTCAAACCAGAAGGCCTTCCTGTCGGCCGGGACATCCCTACAGTTGATCCAGGGCCTCCCGTAGTTCTGTCGCAGGAATGTACCCAGCGACCGGTGTACAGAGGAGGGATAATACCTGTAAAATAGAAATTAAAATTTATTAAATAAGTTTATAATAAATTTAAACAAATTAAATACAACAATTTTACTTACCGCCTGGTCCGAGTACAGGCCCAAATCTCTAACCTCATATCCTCCTCCGGGCGACACGGAGGATCTGTCTCAAATGGGAGCTGAACTGTGCCCCTGCCCCGCCCCCTGCCCCTGCCCCTGTCCCTGCCCTCAGCCTGCCCCTCGGCCTCGCCCTCGCCCTCGGCGTGGGCCTCGCCATCGCCCTCGACCTCGACGTGGGCCTCGGCCTGCTCTTCAATAGTAGGGTCGACCTCTGGAATACTCGACGGTACTGGCTGCGTAGAAGAAGAACGCCCTAGCCTCGAACTACTAGAGCCGGGTATGGAGACACTGCCGACGACTAGACCGCTAGTGTATACTGGAGTGCGGGGGGATGAGGAGTCGGTAGGAGTGGTAGATGGAGAGTGTCGGGCTCATCGACTCCCACCAGCACAGGAACCAAATAATCCACGTCGAGCCATATCTAAAAAAATACAGAAGTATACCATACTACATCTTAAAAAAAAATAAAAGTATAACATACTACAGCCACGGAACGTCGCTAAGTAAACCATACTATATCTAAAAAAATAAAAGTAAACCATACTACATCTGAAAATGTCGCTTATTAACGTCGCTAAAACAAAAGTAAACCATACTACATCTGAAAAAAAACAAAAGTAAACCATACTACATCTGAAAATTAAACATATTCAATCCTCTTCTGAAAATTCATCTTGTTCTGATTCCTCTTCCTCTTCCTCTTCCTCTTCATCTTTCTCTTCACTTCTATCAACTTCCTCTTCCTCTTCTGATATTTCTACCTCTTCCAATTGATGAAACATGTTATGAGGAACTTTCGTTGAGTCCACATCGACAATATTTGTAATAAGAGGTAGTTCGTCTTCCTGATAAGCTATCTCGTCGATATCGAAGGTATTTCGAGCTTTAGTCTTACAGACTGCCCACCAATCTGATCTCCCGGCTCCTCATTTTGGATAGCTGGTAAAGTAAACTAGTTGAGCCTGGCTTGCTAGAACAAATGGCTCATAAGCTTGATATCGACGGCGATAATTTATGTCAACAAGACCATGTTTGTCAACTCTCCAACCTCGACCCTGGATCGGATCGAACCAGTCACATCTGAACAAGATGATCTTACAAGGTTCTATAGCATAATTGTATGTCAGTTCCACAATCTTCCGTAAGACGCCAAAGAAGTCATTGCCTGGGTCAACGTCTTTGTAGTTTGAAGATTTTATGCACAAACAGCTATTCTTCGTAGAATCCAAATCCAAGAAGTCATCTCTTATTCGAGCATTTGTTGACTTGAACCTGAAACCATTTACGCAGTAACTTGGCCAGGTCTTCACTTGATAAATTGGCCCCTTGGCTAGAGTTTAAATATACTCATTCTCAAGGATTGCCTCCGGACGATCAACCTAAATACCATATAAACGATGCTAACTTAATTATTATGTGCAAGTATAAATGTACAAAAAAAGTAAATTGTGAAGATATCTGTACATATGCTCTCAACCAAAAAGGAAAATAAAGTCTCATTTGCTGTTCTACTTCCTCCTCGGTTGCGTATGGATTGATGGACGTTACCTCATCCTTAAACATGCTAAAAAGCAACAAAGCATAGGTATATTAGTTATATTCAAAAGCAACGAAGCACGCAAAATAATTTTACTTACCCCTCTAGCTTGTCCACTTCTTCCTCGTCGCAGTTGAGCAATACATATAACATTGCAGCGCTAACCTCGTCGTCATTTAGATATCTTTTTTTCATTTTACCAGATGGTTTTCCGTAGGCAGTAAATACTTTCAGCTTTGCCTCAATACCAACTTCATAGCCGTCGTCATTTTTGGGAGCCCTTGTTCTGTTTGTAGCAATATGAGGCTGAAAATACATGGAATAGAAGTTTGAAATCTCCTCAAGGACATATGCTTCACAAATATAACCCTCCACCCGTGCCTTATTTTTCACCTTCCTCTTGAGGTGGTTCAACTGTCGCTCGAACGGGTACATCCAACGATAACCGACAGGTCCTGCAACAAGAGCCTCATGGATAAGATGAATCGGCAAATGCTCCATTGAGTCGAAGAATGCAGGAGGAAAAACTCTTTCAAGTTTGCAAAGTGTTACCACAATGTCCTTCTCTTGCTTCTCTAATCGATCGACGAACAACTTGCAAGAACAAAGATCTCTGAAGAATATGCTAAGCTCTGTTAATGGATTCCAGACTACCGGCGGTAATAATTCTCGAAATGCAACAGGAATTAACCTCTCCATGAATACGTGGCAATCATGGCTCTTCATTTCGGTCAGTTTACACTCCTTTATGTCGACACATCTTCTTAGATTGGAGACGTATCCATCCAAAAATTTCAAGTCCTGGATCCATCTACAAAGTCTCACTTTGTCCTCCTTGTCCAGCGAGTAGATTGCCTTATGCCGCAAAAGCTTTCCCATCCCGTTGTCTATCATGTGCAATGTAGGGCGTCTGCATATTTTGGCTAAGTCCAATCTAGCCTTCTGATTGTCTTTTGTCTTTCCCTTGACATCCATTACAGTATTAATTATGTTATCAAACACGTTCTTCTCGATATGCATGACGTCAAGGTTATGTCTAATTAGATTTGTGCTCCAATATGGCAGATCCCAGAATATACTCCTTTTGGTCCAGTTATGATCTTCGCCAAACCCCTCGCAACGGCTGCTCGTTGTAGGATATACATAGATATATAGAGATCAAAGAAGTATGGCTTTCCTCCGTGTCTCAAACAAAAAACCTTAGTGCGGTCCATGCAATATGGACATGAAAGTCGACCATGAGTGCTCCATCCAGATAACATTTCATAAGCCGAAAAGTCGTTGATTGTCCACATTAGTACTGCCCGCATCTGAAAATTCTATTTTTTCGAAGCATCATACGTGTACGCCCCTGTTTCCCATAGCTGCTTCAGCTCATCTATCAACGGCTATAAGTACACATCGATGTTCCTCTTCGGGTTGTTCGGATCGGGGATGATAATAGTTAAGAACATGTAAAGTGTCTTCATGCACATCCAAGGCGATAGGTTGTACGGAGTGAGGATTACCGGCCAGCATGAATATTGGGAGCCTGAAAGACCAAATGGGGTAAAACCATCAGAACAGAGCCCTAACCTTACATTACGCGTATCAGAAGCGAAATTAGGATATGCTCGGTCGAAGTGCTTCCACGCTTCTCCATCAGATGGGTGATCCAACACTCCTTTGGTCTGTTGTCGCTTGTGCAAACTCATATTTTTGGCAGTCTCTTTTCCCATGAACAATCTCTGCAGCCGCGGCGTCAACGGCAAGTAGTACATTAAAGTAGTCGGTCTTATAGACTTGCCTGCAGCAGTTGGCTTGTAGCGATCAGTACCACAGAATCCGCACACTTCTGCATCCTTGTGATCTTTATAGTAAAGCATGCATCCGTTCTGACAGCAATTGATCTTGTTGTATCCCATCCAGAGGGATCTCACCATCCTCTTAGAGCGGTAGAAGTCTTTCGGTAACTTGGCACCCTCCGGCAAGATATCGGTAATCAACTCGAGCACTCTATTGTAGCATTCTTGCGACATGTTAAAGTCATATTTTATGCTCAAGAGTCGAGTGATCACCTCTAACGGTGAATGGTCCTCACAGCCAGGGTATAAAGGAGTCCTTGCATTCTCCAGTAACTCCATGAACTTCGCAGCATCGGCATTCGGTGCCTCCTCAGTTGCGTCACGATTGTATGGATCGAAACTAGGCCCCGCAGCATCGAAGACCATGTTCACGTACTCGTTGTCGACACCAGTTCGGTTGTGGACATTCATATAAGGCTCCACAAAAGGCTCCACATACGGCTCCACATAAGGCTCCGCTTGGAATGCTAAAGGTATAAGCTCTCCGTGTGCGGTCCATTGGTTATAATTCGGAAGGAAACCCTTTGTGTATAAGTGATACGTCATATCTAATTCTGGTTGAAACTTCATGTTCCAACATTTTGCACACGGGCACTTAATGTCCATGTCGTCCATGAATTGAGGAAACGCCTTCGCGAATTGGAGGAATTGTTCTACTCCGGCGATGTATTCATCTCGCACACCGCACCTGTCATCTCGAATGCGGTTGTACATCCACGAATGGTCTAACAGATACATGGATGTAGCCATTTCTAGATATCTGCAAATATGAATAAACTTCAAAACTAAAATGAATATACTACATACTACGACCGTGACTCGGGACCATTCCTACGAGTCGGGACCATTCCTACTACATACTACATACTAAAACGAATAAACTTCAAAACTAAAACTTCAAAACTAAAACGAATATACTACAAACTAAAACGAATATACTACATACTACGGCCGTGACTCGGGACCATTACAATGAGTATCGGGATCAAGGAAACTACGTGTTACAAATATCGGCACTATCGTGTTACAAATTAACTAACCGACAAAACTACGTGTTACAAATATCGGCACTATCGGTACGTGGTTTCGAATCGGAGTATCATATTTTTCGGTGTCGGAAAACAAATAACTATTACTAAATTATCATATTTTTCGGCACTATCGGTGCCCCTAACCCAGCCTGTCACGACCCACACCCACTGTGAGGGTACGAGAACGTAACAACGTCCAGCCTACGCCGCAGTGTCGGCAGTAGAACGCTGTCCTAGGTCTCAATGCATCTAACAGTATAAGGCTAAACAGTTTATACTCCCCGAGTGGGGGTGACATAGCAGAAAGTAAACTCAATCACAACTAAGGAAGAAGAAGCACGATATGATAAAGAATTCAAGGAAAATACAGATGATTAAATAGTCTAAGATAACATCTCAGCAAATACCCAGAGTACAAGGTCTCAGCTACTGAATATGAAAGAATATATACAACCCAAATCTCAAAGACAGAAATAAAGTCTAACTACTAGTCTCAAGACAACATAAATAAGATAAGCCTAACTAAGCTAGTCTAGGCAGTAGGGTAAAGTCGTCAGCTAGAGCTATCCCGTAGAAGGTATCCACACAGGCCTCCTCCTCGTCCTCTGTAATATTTTCAACAGGTCCAGTCAGGACAGGAGCGAGCACAATACATCTCAACAGTTTATAGCAGGTTAGAAAATATAATCATGCAGTAAAGTAAGATATAGATACTGAAGAAATGCAGTATGTAAACAGAGAGAGAGAACTGTAATAGAAATATCTACTATAAGTAAAGAACTAACAGTGTCTAGTGAGTCAGAATATAATATAGACATGTAAATGGCATAGGATGATTCTGATGCTACACTATAGAAGGATTCTGATGCTACACTACTTGGATATTATTCACATGTCAACTTCTACTCCCCCGTACCCCCAATTAATACACAAGGATCCAACTAGGTTATGTTATGATTCTATGTAACGGCCCCGGAAGGGTGGTACATAGTAGTCCCATAAATGGGGATTCTGGGAAATCCAATAAATGGGATAAGGATTCCAGAAAAACTCTGTGATCATAAGAGTATATGTCATAAGTGATTAAAGAACCAAAGAAGCATAGTGATACGCCATGTAAGTGAAACGCACAGAACATAGAGTACCCGATTCTTCTTGAAGGAATAACATCTCAAGAAGGGATCCATATAGTACTAATCCGTGTGACCAACGTGACAGTATCAAGTAAAGTAATTTAATGCAAGAAAATAATTCTAAGCAGGATATGAAATAATCAAAAAATGTACTCGCCAGGTATCTGAGTGTCCAATATGAAAGTACTGTCCGAGGAGTGGTGTCTAGCTCCTAATCAGAATAGCACAAGTCACAACAAGTCTAAAATGATAAAATGAAGTTCTACTATGCACTCTACATGAGTCTAGGTCAATCTAGGCCAAAGTCAACTCTTGGTCAACTCTGGTCAACCCTAGAAGTCAAACTTGGTCAACCATGGTCAAACTAGGTCTAACCAGTCTAAACTAGGTCAAACAAGTCATTCTAGGCTAATCAAGTCTATACTAGTCTATTACAACATAAAGCCAACCCAACATCACACAACATACATTGCATGCCTTTAGGCCTACACATAGAAACCATACTTGGCTATATGCCACTACCTATAATACATTAGGCAATCAATATTACATAGAGACAAATACATATTTATATACTTTACATATAGACTATAGTACAATACATTAGGAACTTCACATATATATATATATATATATATATATATATATATATATATATATATATATATATATATATATATATATATATATATATATATATATATATATATATATATATATATTATATATACCTAGGCTTAAATACCATATACACACTATAAGAATTCAAGGCTAGCATATACCTTATATTACAAATATGATTTACATATATAGATAGATATTCATGTATAATATATATATTCACAATACATTATTTATATATATGTACATATGACATATATAGAATATACATACATAGATATATAGAGAGAGAGCATGTGTGTGTGTTGTGAGTGGAGCTACTATGTGTGTGTGTGTGTAAACTGTGAGTGAGAGAGTGAAATATGTGGAGATGTGTGTGAGAGTGTCACAGGTTTATGAGTGTGTAATGGTGTGTGTGTGTGAGAGAGAAATGCATAGTGGTGTACAGTGAGTAGAAGCCCAACAGTTCTCTGATTTCACAGAAAAAATATAGGAACATACTCAAATCAGTTCAGTTATTAAACTGCATAGGAAAGGAAGGAAATCAATTCAAAACATTCACAGCTTTTCAGTCCATAATCTCAGTTTTCAGTCCCACAGTTTCCAACCCCCATTTTGATTCCAATATACCACCAAATCAACCCAAAACTTAACCACAGTTAGATAACATATAGGAGAACCCTAATTGGGACTTAAACCAAATATTTAACAGTATTAAATAGGCTAAATCAACTGTCAAAATTCACTTTTGAAAACTGGAAATTCAGGAACTAATGCACTGTTTTCAGAATTTGGGTAAATGATGAATATGATTTGAAATCAAACTAAAATATGAAACTATGGGTTGGTAATGAACATATACAATATACATGTGTCATACAATGTGTTTGTGTCCTAACAAGAGGACACAAATGTGTCCAAACAATTCAAGACACCAAAATAGTGCACACAGGCACTGTTCAGTGCACTACATCGTGCACGTGTGCACGCGTGTCGTGCACACGACATAGGACACAATGTGTCTCGAGGTCACTAACCTAGGTTCGCCTAGGGTAGGTCCTCGTGTCTAGGTGTCTGCACTGAGTCCAAGTGTCCACGTGTCTGACTTACAACCTCGTATCAGTGACACTAAAACCCGACTAAACCTATCAGTCCCGACTAGTGCAGAGCCTCGTGCTCACTCGACACGACACGGGGACACGTGAGACTTGACACACGTGGTGTCAGTCATTGCCCCTAGTGTGTGTCGAGTTTCGTGTGTCCTAGTGCTGTGTCCGATGAGCAAAAGCCCCCGAGTGGCAGGACATGCGTACTGCCTCGCGCGCGCGCACCCGCGTGTACAAGTGTCAAATCCGACACGACACGACACAGAGACACCTCCAGTCCAAAAGAAATACATAAGCAACATCAAAATACAAATTCCTATTCATTTATTTTCTAAAAAAAGATCGAAATGCCCATTGGGGCATTTCATCAAACAGTTGAACAAGGACACTGATACGTGTCCAAATAGGACACGAATTGGACTCAAATTCTAGGGTTTCCTATTCCTACAGTTAGGTTAGGCCTAGGGCTCCCTAGGTATGCAATAAAATTAGGATTTCATGGTATAGATTGAAAGTTACCTCTATGTATCAAAATCTCCAAAAAGCTCTAAAGAGAGGTGTTCCTCTTGAGAGTCAAACTTCTCCAAATTGATTTGAATCTGAGAATAACATGTAACAACAGCAAGAACACTTCATTTAAAACCCATTGCAATTTGTTTGAGGGAAAATGGAGCTAAAATAGAATTTCTAGAGATTTTAGAAGTTGAGAAAATACCTCTTTCTAAAGCTTGTTCTTCCTTAGAGGCTAGCCCTAATTTCTAAGAGGATATTTATAAGGTAGGAATCCCTAGGATGGGTTAAGTGGCTGGAAAAATAATGTTAGGGTTAGGGTTGGGCATTTGGCTAATGGGTTTTGGGCTTTTATGGCTAAATTATCAATCATGGGTTCAACCACAAGTCATAGCTTATGACTTAATGTCCTAACTTGAGTCAAATAACTAAACCATAGGTCAACCTAGTCTAACTAGGGTTGCATGACCTAACCAAGTCCAACTCAACTAGGGTTAGCTCCTAGGTTAGTCTACTAAGGTCATTGCTAGTCAAGTCAACCTAGTCAACCCTCATTCAAACAATTCCAAAATAAATTCTAAAAATTCCCATAAATTCAAATAAATGAGAATAAAATCAAATAACCCCAAAACTGACAAAAATACCCTCAACTAGAAATGATAAACAAAATACCCTAATCACAAGGCTAGGCTCTAGGTCAACCAGTCTCCAAGGTTACACTATCAAAATACCAAAATCATAAGTCATAATTTAAAATAGTTTTAAATGATTAAAAATCACTAAAAATTATATCATGATTTAAATATCATTATTAAAAGACTAAAATTACAAAATTTCAAAATTATCCTCTTCTGGAAAACTGGGTGTTACAATCCTACCCACCTTATAAAAATTTCGTCCTCGAAATTAAAGGTGATCGCACTCCTTCTAGGTTAAGCCCCCAGCAATCATAGTCTCAGATACCTATTTAAATCACACAGTTGAAAAGTGTAACCTATGGGGTCATGGCATGCAATAACAGTTTGGGGTCTCATCTAGTTACACCAACATGCTACAGTACTAGGCAATCACAAGGTATCAAAACATACAAGCAGGGGATGCATCAATATTCACAAAAAGGGATACTAAGGTTAGGTCAAAACTCACCTCCAGCTAGGTCTGAGAGCCAGAACTCCCTCCTGGAAGCAGGGCCCTGGTTGGGGCAGGTATATCAGGGCAGTGCTGCACCCAATGTGCAGCTGACCCACAGAATAGGCACAATCCTAGTCTCTTTCTACATATATTCCACTTGTTTCCAGACTTCTTGCAGTAGGTACAGATAGGCTCTGGCTCAGCCGGCCTCTGCTGGACAGAAGACTAGGCTGGGTAGGCTGGATATATGGGTACTCCTCAAACTCTGGGTAGGACTGGGTACTGCTCCTCGCCCTCTTGGAGCTAGGCTCTCCTCCTAGAAGCACAGAGTCCCGCAGACGTAGCAACCTCTGGATTTGCTCCCTCATGGCCTCCTCATGAACTCTCTGTGACTCCATCAACCTTTCTTGGAAATATCCAAACACCTGGGCTGCGTCAAGTAACAAACCTCCGGGTGGTACAGTATGGAGTACAAAGGGTAGGAAAGGGCTCTCGGTCTCAGGCAAATCCGCAGCTCTCTCCTGAACGATAAAAGATAAAGGAAGACTCTCTGGCGAGGCTACCACCATCTCCTCAATGGTAGGAGGTGCCACCACCCCCTGATCAGATAGAGGGATCACTACCTCTTGAATAGTAGGAGGTGGAGGCACACTCTCAGTAGCTGCAGCTGCTCTCAGGAACGGACTCGGGTCATGGGTGCCATACTGGAAAGGATAGAAACACAACAATCATTAAGGCTGTAAGGCAGTCTACTATCATATCTGAAAACTGGTAATTATCAAAATAAAATAAGTTAACTACTAATCATCTGTAAAGGGGTACTATTTAAAAAAATCAGAACCAAAAGTTTAAGGAACGAAAATCAATAGCATTGAAATCCAATCACGATATATTTATAGAGAGTGTGTTAGAGAGGAAAAAAAACTAGCATTATGTAAGGGTTATGTGGTTTGTGTGTGAAATATACATGAAAGTGTATAAGAGGATTTGTGTCTCAACTATAGCTATCAAGTTACACTATTCATGGCATATTGGTTAAACAGTCTACAAAGCACAAGCTATTTACTCATAACATGCACAGCTAACTATATATATATGTATACCTATATGTATAGAGAGGTAGAGATTTAATTGCATCTACACACATTATAACATGTATACAGAACTATATATATATCTATATAGCTATATGAACATAACATAGAGATGAAGGGTTAGGTTTTCATGGCAGTTGTGAACATTAATGTAGGGTGTCAAGTGTACATGGGTTAAAACTTAAAATGAAGGGTTCAATCATTCAGTTTAGCTCAACATTACATATTAGATCTGAAATTGAACTACACATTTGAAAGCAATGTAAAAATGTTAACATGTATTCAATTTTCAAAATTTTGGAGAAATTCGAACATCAAAACCAACTCAATGGTTACCACAACCACAACCTAACATGTAAGAGTATGAATCCTAACATTATATAACTACACACAACAATTTATATGGCTCAAACATTACAATTTAAAACTGCAAATTGAACTAAGCACTTAGAATCCAGGGTTAAAGGTTTAATATGTACACAGTCTCAGATTTGACAAATTCAACACAAACTCAACCAATTTCTTTAAGACTTGAAACTCTGTATGTAACATATATGTGCAGTAATGTAAACAACAACTAATAACATGGAATTTAAATTTAATTTACGAGATTAATCTGGGAAAAACAGAGAACTAGTCACTGATACTGTCCTATATTAGAATTATTGGGATTTTGAGAAATTAACATCAACATATTAATATGCATTTAGATAGGTTGGTAATCAAGTGTAACATGCATACGTGTCAGACAAGCATCTGTGTCCACTATATATATATATATTAAGGTAATACAAGAAATAATGGCAAGAAGAAAATAATGATAAATCTGTTCTGCTTATCTGTTTAAAAGAGGGAACCATTTTGAAACCAGAGTTACAATATCAATCTAAGTCATGGTCTAGCAAAATCATTGATTCATTGAATTAAGAAGAAATTATAGCAAGAAGTTACACTAGATTTATAATAACAGCTAAGCTACTCCTACTCATACTCCTACTCCTAAGTTATTGATGCTGGGAAAACAATTTATAATAATAGAAGGGTACGATAGAGATGATATGTTTAAAAACCTTCTCAAGATACAATCTGATAACCATATGCGTCTGTCCAAAATCATGTTACTCAGAGTCCTCGCCATGCCAGTAAGCAAGGCTGCGATAAACGATAGATTCCATAACTGGAGCATACACCTCTATAATCATGTCGTCTGGAAATCTCGTTATGCTGACTAGTATAGCTGCAAGAAATTCCAAATCTCATAACCAAGATACGTACATCCGAAGTCAGGTCTCTATGTTTCCGCCACGCCAGCTAATATGGCTGCGATAAACTACAAGCTCCATAATCAAGTAGACGTTTTACCATCCCTGTATTCCCGTCAACATATGTTATCAGAAAAATATCGTAACTCAGGCCTTAAAATTTATCTCGATAGGAAAATCAAAATCAACAACGATCCAATCAAAATCAAATTCAGTAATCAAGGAGTGAGAGCAACAAATCAAGAGAAATGATTCAAATTGAAGTTTAAATAAGATTCTCAAGGGTCGTCCCAGGAATCTCTCAAGGAATCCTAACTGTGATTGAGTACCTTCAAAAATATATCATAATCCTACTGCAGGCTGTAGTGATACTCTAGTTCGAATACCACTACATAAACTCGACCTGCATGGGCCACCACTAAAAACGTGTCACGACCTGCACCCACTGTGAGAGTACGAGAACGTAACAACGCCCAGCCTACGTCGCAGTGTCGACGGTAGAACGCTGTCCTAGGTCTCAATGCATCTAACAGTATAAGGCTAAACAGTTTATACTCTCCGAGTGGGGGTGACATAGTAGAAAGTAAACTCAATCACAACTAAGGAAGAAGAAGCACGATATGATAAAGAATTCAAGGAAAATACAGATGATCAAATAGTCTAAGATAACATCTCAGCAAATACCCAGAGTACAAGGTCTCAGCTACTGAATATGAAAGAATATATACAACCCAAATTTCAAAGACAGAAATAAAGTCTAACTACTAGTCTCAAGACAACATAAGTAAGATAAGCCCAACTAAGCTAGTCTAGGCAGTCGGGTAAAGTCGTCAGCTAGAGCTGTCCCATAGAAGGTATCCACACAGGCCTCCTCCTCGTCCTCTGTAATATTTTCAACAGGTCCAGTCAGGACAGGAGCGAGCATAATACATCTCAACAGTTCATAGCAGGTTAGAAAATATAATCATGCAGTAAAGTAAGATATAAATACTGAAAAAATACAGTATGTAAACAGTGAGAGAGAATTGTAATAGAACTATCTACTATAAGTAAAGAACTAACAGTGTCTAGTGAGTCAGAGTATAATATAGACATGTAAATGGCATAGGATGATTCTGATGCTACACTATAGAAGGATTCTGATGCTACACTACTTGGATATTATTCACATGTCTACTTCTACTCCCCCGTACCCCTAATTAATACACAAGGATCCAACCAGGTTATGTTATGATTCTATGTAACGGCCCCCGAAGGGTGGTACATAGTAGTCCCATAAATGGGGATTCTGGGAAACCCAATAAATGGGATAAGGATTCCAGAAAAACTCTGTGATCATAAGAATATATGTCACAAGTGATCAAAGAACCAAAGAAGCATAGTGATACGCCATGTAAGTGAAACGCACAGAACATAGAGTACCCGATGCTCCCTGAAGGGATAACATCTCAAGAAGGGATCCATATAGTACTAATCCGTGTGACCAACGTGACAGTATCAAGTAAAGTAATTTAATGCAGGAAAATAATTCTAAGCAGGATATGAAATGATCAGAGAATGCACTCGCCTGGAATCTGAGTGTCCAATATGAAAGTACTGTCCAAGGAGTGGTGTCTGGCTCCTAATCAGAACAGCACAAGTCACAACAAGTCTAAAATGGTAAAATAAAGTTCTACTATGCACTCTACATGAGTCTAGGTCAATCTAGGCCAAAGTCAACTCTTGGTCAACTCTGGTCAACCCTAGAAGTCAAACTTGGTCAACCATGGTCAAACTAGGTCTAACAAGTCTGAACTAGGTCAAACAAGTCATTCTAGGCTAATCAAGTCTATACTAGTCTATTACAACATAAAGCCAACCCAACATCACACAACCTACATTGCATGCCTTTAGGCCTACACATGGAAACCATACTTGGCTATATGCCACTACCTATAATACATTAGGCAATCAATATTACATAGAGACATATACATATTTATATACTTTACATATAGACTATAGTACAATACATTAGGAACTTCACATATATATATATTATATATACCTAGGCTTAAATACCATATACACACTATAAGAATTCAAGGCTAGCATATACCTTATATTACAAATATGATTTACATATATAGATAGATATTAATGTATAATATATATATATTCACAATACATTATTACATATATATACATATGACATATATAGAATATACATACATAGATATATAGAGAGAGCATGTGTGTGTGTAGAGAGTGGAGCTACTACGTTTGTGTGTGTAAACTGTGAGTGAGAGAGTGAAATATGTGGAGATGTGTGTGAGAGTGTCACAGGTTTATGAGTGTGTAATGGTATGTGTAATGGTGTATGTGTGAGAGAGAAATGCATAGTGGTGTACAGTGAGTAGAAGCCCAACTGTTTTCAGATTTCTCAGAAAAAATATAGGAACATACCCAAATCAGTTCAGTTATTAAACTGCATAGGAAAGGAAGGAAATCAATTCAAAACATTCACAGCTTTTCAGTCCATAATCTCAGTTTTCAGTCCCACAGTTTCCAACCCCCATTTTGATTCCAATATACCACCAAATCAACCCAAAACTTAACCACAGTTAGATAACATATAGGAGAACCCTAATTGGGACTTAAACCAAACAATTAACAGTATTAAATAGGCTAAATCAACTGTCAAAATTCACTTTTGAAAACTGGAAATTCAGGAACTAATGCACTATTTTCAGAATTTGGGTAAATGATGAATATGATTTGAAATAAAACTAAAATATGAAACTATGGGTTGGTAATGAACTTATACAGTATACATGTGTCATACAATATGTTTGTGTCCTAACAAGAGGACACAAACGTGTCCAAACAATTCAAGACACCAAAACAGTGCACATAGGCACTGTTCAGTGCACTGCATCGTGCACGTGTGCACGCGTGTCGTACACACGACACAGGACACAACGTGTCTCGAGGTCACTAACCTAGGTTCGCCTAGGGTAGGTCCTCGTGTCTTGGTGTCTGCACTGAGTCCAAGTGTCCACGTGTCTGACTTACAACCTCGTATCAGTGACACTAAAACCCGACTGAACCTGTCAGTCCCGACCAATGCAGAGCCTCGTGCTCACTCGACACGACACGAGGACACGTGAGACTTGACACACGTGGTGTCAGTCATTGCCCCCTAGTGTGTGTCAAGTTTCGCGTGTCCTAGTGCTGTGTCCGAGGAGCAAAAGCCCCCGAGTGGCAGGACACGCGTACTGCATCGCGCGCACACGCGCGCGCACCCGCGTGTACAAGTGCCAAATCCGATACGACACGACACAGAGACACCCCCAGTCCAAAAGAAATGCATAAGCAACATCAAAATACAAATTCCTATTCATTTAGTTTCTAAAAAAAGATCAAAATGCCCATTGGGGCATTTCATCAAACAGTTGAACAAGGACACTGATACGTGTCCAAATAGGACACGAATTGGACTCAAATTCTAGGGTTTCCTATTCCTACAGTTAGGTTAGGCCTAGGGCTCCCTAGGTATGCAATAAAATCAGGATTTCATGGTGTAGATTGAAAGTTACCTCTATGTATCAAAATCTCCAAAAAAACTCTAAAGAGAGGTGTTCCTCTTCAGAGTCAAACTTCTCCAAATTGATTTGAATCTGAGAATAACATGTAACAACAGCAAAAACACTTCATTTAAAACCCATTGCAATTTATTTGAGGGAAAAATGGAGCTAAAATGGAATTTCTAGGGATTTTAGAAGTTGAGAAAATATCTCTTTCTAAAGCTTGTTCTTCCTTAGAGGCTAGCCCTAATTTCTAAGAGGATATTTATAAGGGGGAATCCCTAGGATGGGTTAAGTGGCTGGACAAATAAATAGGGTTGGGCATTTGGCTAATGGGCTTTGGGCTTTTATGGCTAAATTATCAATCATGGGTTCAACCACAAGTCATGGCTTATGACTTAATGTCCTAACTTGAGTCAAATAACTAAACCATAGGTCAACCTAGTCTAACTAGGGTTGCATGACCTAACCAAGTCCAACTCAACTAGGGTTAGCTCCTAGGTTAGTCTACTAAGGTCATTGCTAGTCAAAGTCAACCTAGTCAACCCTCATTCAAACAATTCTAAAATAAATTCTAAAAATAAATTAAAATCAAATCAAATAACCCCAAAAATGACAAAAATACCCTCAACTAGAAATGATAAACAAAATACCCTAATCACAAGGCTAGGCTCTAGGTCAACCAGTCTCCAAGATACACTATCAAAACACCAAAATCATAAGTCATAATTTAAAATAGTTTTAAATGATTAAAAATCACTAAAATTATATCATGATTTAAATATCATTATTAAAAGACTAAAATTTCAAAATTACCCTCTTTTGGAAAACTGGGTGTTACACAGCCCCCCCCCCCCCCCCCCCCCGCACCCCTCTCCCCCTACACCACCCCTAACCCTAACCCGACCCTACCTACCCATCCCCTAACCCCCTCCCCTACCCCCTCAAGCCCCCTCTACCCCTCCCCAGCCCCCAACCCCTACACCACCCTAACTCTAACCCGAACCCTATCACCAACCCTTCTCCCACCATCCCCCCTCCCCTCTGAAGCCCCCCGCCTCACCCCCCAACCGCCCTCACCCCCCCCCCCCCCCCCCCCCCCGCCCTCTCCCCTAACCCAACCCTAACCTCCCCTTCCCCAGCCCCCCTCCTCACCCCAGCCGCCCTCACCCCCACCAGCCCCCCCCCTCCAGCCACCCCCCCAACCTTCCTTACCCCAACCACCCCACCCCCCTGCCCCTCCCCCGAGCCACCAGCACCTCCCCACCACCAACAACAAATAGAGAGAGAGAGGGAGTTACGTACTAGAGTGAAGTCACCGGAGAGAGTGAAGTCGCCGGAGAGAGTGAGAGCGAGCGCCGGAGAGAGTGAGAGCGAGAGCGCCGGAGGAAGAGAGTGCGAGAGTAAAATGATGGGGGGAATGAATCAGGGGCGGGGGGATTTAATTTAGTTAGAATTTCTTGACGTTATTATTAACTCGCTAAATAAGTCGCAATTAGCGACGTTGTAGCGACGTTTCGCGACGACTACTAACGTAACTAATATACGTCGTGTCCATCGCTATTTGCGTCGCTAGTAGCGACGGTTACCGACGTTTCAATTACGTCGCTAATGTACACAATTTAGCGACGTTTTGCTAACATTGCTAATTTACGTCGCCAATTAAAACAAATTTTAGTAGTGGAGTACCAACCTTTGTGGCTATAAATATTTTTGTTACATAAATTAGATCAACATGACTTATTTTTTTGATCTGTTATAGAAGACGATTCGATCTGAAATGACTTGCATTTGTAGGCAGTATCTTAATACGCGAACAAATCTAATTCCTATATAATGATATGTGCATCTGCAGATGCAGCTGCAGACGGTACCTGAACATAAGATAGCTCACTTGGGTTCTTTTGGTGAATTACTGGAAATTTTGTGCTTCAGCTAATGTACATTTGTCAGGTATAAGATTCAATTCGTAAAAATGAACAAACTGAAGTTTTTATATGAAATGATTTTAAATTTCAATTTTGAACTTGTTATTTGTTTGAATTCAATAATTTTATTTTTACCTTTATTTGTAGGTTGTAGAATTAAAGATTCTTAAGTTTCTCCCTTTTACCGTTGAGGGTTGTAGGTTTTGACTTTTGAAGGATGTCACAATTTTGTGTTGGTAAAGCAAAGAAATATTTGGGCATGGTGCCCTGAAAAAGGAAACTTAAAAGATGTTATATATTTGAATATTTTGAAGAAAAAAT